>JANIHY010000006.1:20091570-20106736 GCA_027479065.1 Erythroxylum brevipes | reverse complement strand
AACAATTTGTATAAGAGAAATTAAATATATAAATTTGAGTAGAATATTAATTAAATAACATATAGTTACTATAATGACCGAAGCGCATAAGCCTACGCCCAGAATATACTAAAAGAGAAGAAGATCCTAATAAATATAATTCAAAAGGTCACAAATTTTATAAAATTTATTTACTTTAATTAAATCTTAACAAACTTATGTGAAATTTTATTTTAGCATAATATGACTTCTTAACCTAATATTACAAAAAAAATAAGTGAAAAATTCATTTTAAACATCAAATTTTAAATTATCATTATTATGACAATTTAATTATATTGATTAAGACTATTACACGGATGTTATAAGACATGTTATACTAATGTAATCCATTCTACTCAAGATTAATCATTCCATTATTATCTAATTTGAATCTTCATGTTTTATTCTTCAAATATCTTTTCTTATATTTGTAATAAGTTTGCTAACTTTAAAATTTTTTCAACCGATTCATATTAATATCTTTTTATCATAAATCATATGATAATATGAATCAAAATTTATCTTAATAATTTATCTTTCTTTGATTTCAAAAATATCATAATAAATTACTTTTTTATTTTTATATAGGACATTAAAATTTTCTCTTTATATGAGATTCTTTTTACTCTTTGTTTTCATCTCAATCTTGTGAAAATGTCAAATCAAAGAGTAAAGTGAAAAGTTTGGTTATTGTACAGCTTTTACTTGTTATGAGTATTTGGTATGATATATTGTTCTTTATTGACATGGTGAGTAAAAGGTTACAGGCTAAATCCATGTGCATTGACACTACCATAGGGCAATTAGAAGGTGTTATGTTATTTTTGATAAATATAAAAATGATGAGTTTGCTTCTAGTATGAATATCAAAATTTTTACACATGAGATGAATATAGAACCTACATTTCTACCGAGACATTGCATTATTAGGAAAATACATTTTGATAAAAATGATAATCATGAAGAAATAAAATCAGCTGAAGATTCCTTTAAAACTAGTTACTTCTGCTAGTTATGGATAGGGTAATTGGTACGTTGAAGAATATGTTTGAATAATTAATAACATTTTAAAGCATTTTAAATTCTTATTTAATTCAAAGAAGTTGAAGTTGTTAGATGATAATAAATTAAGATAATGTTGCATTAATTTTACAACTTTTTCTCATGATAATATGTCGAATGCAGATTTAGATGGCCTTTTTCTAATTTAAAAGTGTTGAATGACTTTACCAAATGAGTTATGTCATCAGTCAAAATTCTTGAATTTGTTAAAAATTCAAATTGTTATCTAAATGTTTCAATTACTTATCAAATTCTGTTGATTATACTTGTAATTGAAGCATCAACTGAAAGAAGTTTTGTAAACTTAAAATTATTGAAAACTTGCTTATATTGGACAATATTGATCTTGATATTATTATTAATAAAATTGTATACATAAAGTTGCAGAGAAATTATTTTTCATAGTCATTTATATACTTTTTATTGCAATTCTTTTGATGTTTTAAAATCTGATATTACTATTTGGTTATTGTTACTGCTATTATTTTTAGTAATTTTTGTTAATATTTGCAAGATGTTGATAGCTACTATTATAATAATTTAATATTTTATTGAATGTAATTTATAACTTGAGTCATTTATACATGGATATTAAAGTTTAGTAATAAAAATATACTTTTAAAAATTTACATATTTGAATATTATCAATCTATTAGAGCTCTTCTTTTTACTTTATCCTGACCCATAAAACGTTAAAAATGACCCGATTTATGGATTATGCTAAAAGATTTCATCTTTCAATAATAGGGGGTGGAGTGACTTGCAGACGATCCTCGTTGTGCAAGTAGCCATTGTTTGATATTTGTTTGCATTGTTCAAGCAGTCTTCACAATCCTAATACTTAAGGATATTCTTTTTTTTTTGTTACAAACGGATGAAAATAAAAAACAAACAAAAGACACCATAGCTAACGCAGGGTTCTACGATACTTAACGCCTTGCTAATCTCAGTGTAGTAATTCCAAGACTATCGTCGGAGGCTCTTGACGCATATGTAGACCTGGACTGGACATCACTACGATAGAGGCTAGTCGATCGGCACATTGGTTCCCTTCACGACTCACATGTTGCAGCTACACCTCCTAGGCTCGGTGTAGAAGACCATGGATACCTGCCACCAAAAAGTTATCTTCAATCAAAACTATATTGGAAGATGAGAGAATGTTAATTACCTCTAGGGAGTTTACTTCAACGATCACGCGTCGATACCCAAGTGTCCATGCCAGGTTAAGGCCCTAGTAGACGCCTCATAATTCTGCAGTTAAAAGAGATCCCCTACCGATGCAGTGTAAAAACCCACCACACCACCTCCCTTGACAGTCCCTAATTAAGCCACCCGCAATAGCAAAATTCGATCCTAACTTGATTGCACCATCCAAATTAATTTTGACCCAAGATTCAGGCGGTTTCGTCCAGCTTACTAAGGTACCTATAGGTAGAATCTGTGTCAACAATATGCAACTTTCCACTGTCTTTGCTCTACCTATCCAGTTCACATACTCCATAACTGCTCAAGGCTTATCTTCCGACTAGACAAAATCTACTTCAAAAAGGCTGCGATTTCTTCACTGCCATAACAACCAGCAAGTTACACCATAAATAATAACCCAGTCAACATGATTCACCTGTATTGGCGTGCTGAGGTTATGTGCCACCCACCATTCCACATCCTAGTGGAAGAAGTCCGGATCCACTACTTCTAGGGCGAAGTTACACCAAAAAGCTTTTGCTCTCAGGCAATCTTGGATGACGAGCAAATTTGATTCTTCTTAGCCACAGAACTGACAACTGTTGTCCGTAGTTAGCCTGCGAGCCACTCTCTATTTGATTCGTCAACAGTTTGCCTTTAGTCAAAAGTCACAAAAAGGCACGAATCTATTGGGGACCTGCCCATTTCCAGATTAAATCCCATAGATTATTATGTTCCTCCATGCTACTACCTTCAATGAAGTCATAAGCAGACGTCACTGTGAACCGCCCATGATTTGTGTGGCTCCATATCATGCTATCCTCTGTTATACCATCTACATTATTCTGGATCTCCGCAATCTCCATACAGACCGAAAAAGGAAGATATTGCTGGAACAAATTTCAGCGCCACTGATCGACTTCATTTGTAAAATCCACCATTGTAGCGTACAGTATACTATCGAGTAGAGTAGTGGTAGCCACTAAACATACAGGCACCCAATCATGTGCCCAGTTATCCAGCCAAAAGTGAATTTGCCTCTCATTCCCTAGCTTCCATTTTATGCCTTAGCGAACATACTGCCAGGTGGTAGAGATGCCCCTCCAAATGACCGACGCCCCTTGCCTTTCTATGTTAGAGGGAAGTGGATTAGGTCCATTTCAATATTTAGCCTTAAGGATTCGAACCCATAAAGCTGAGGGCTGAGTTATCAAAACCTAGCGTAGCTTGGATAGTAGAGCATCATTAGACGAACGGATATGTTTAAGACCCAGATCCCTGGTTTTTTTGAACTTACACATGGTTTCCTAATTAACCAGATGCAATTTCCTTTAGGCCTCTGTTGATCCCCATATAAAATCTCTCATGATTCGTTCCAAATCGTCGCAGAGTTGCCTCGAAAGTCTCACTGTTTGCATCGATGGGAAAGGCCGAAATCACTGAATGGGTGAGCATAACACGCCCCGCAAGGGACAACACCTCTGCCCTTCATCCTACAAGTTTCTTTTGAGCGTTCTCAATGATGTACTGATAGGTATGTCGCGTTGTACGCTCGTGAATCAACAAAACCCCTAAATACTTTCCTAGATTGTGCGTGTGTTGGATGCTTAAAGTTTGACTAATGCATCGAGCAATTACTGGAGAGACATTATTGGAGAAATAGATCCGGGTTTTATCAGTGTTTACTTTCTGTCCAGATGCCTGACAAAACATCTCGAAAGTCCTTACAATGACCCAGGTTTGTGAGTTCTCCGCTTTAGCAAACAGAACTAGGTCATTTGCAAAAGAAGGATGAGATATGGGAGACCCTATAGGGCTCAACTTGATCGGTTTCCAATTCCCATGCCCCATTTCTTACAAAATAAGCTGACCTAGCCTTTCTATACACAAAACAAACAGGTACGACGACAGCGAGTCACCTTACCAAATCCCACGGGAAGGACTAAAGCGATCTGTCAAAGTGCTTTGTCAATTGACTTGCATAATCACCGTCATCACACATTGTAACATGACTGTGATTACATTATCCAGTACCCCAATATCCTGCAAGGTGTTCTGGATGAAATCCCATCTAATCCGGTTATAAGCTTTTTCCAAATCTACCTTGATAACAAGATATCCGATCTTACTCGTCTTCTTATGCATCGAATAAATGACCTCATGATAACATATAAAGCAAAAAAGAAAGATTTGATGTTGATGGACTTGTGGCTCAAATTGTAATGGAAAAATTGACTGCTATAGGTTTAGTGCTGTCGTCCAGTATAATGGAGACTTACACCTCCCAAGAATTACTACAAATCAAAGATCCCAAGGATGAAATATACTCGTTAACGAAATGGCTGAAAATGGTAAGGGTAAATCACAAAAAAAAAAATGGTGGGGACAAAAGTAAAGAAAATACAAAAAGGTTTATCTGTACACAAAACTAATTAAGTGCACAAATTCTATTAGATAAGAAAAATGGCTTGTATCAAGGATAACCTCTCCTCTTTTATCAATTCACAATTGGCGCCGAGTGCTTTGATGATGTTTCGCAAAGGGACTTCAGTCTCAAATATCCATCCTTAGCTGATTATCTTGTGAGTTCGTTGTCTGAAGTTGAGTTGGGCATCAGGGTGAATTCCAGAAAAGCACAGAGAGGACTAAATCCATCCGAAAAGTTGAGGTTTATGATGATTCACTGAAAGGTAAATGCTTTCTTCCTTGCTCTACAGCATCTCTCCATAGCCTGTATCTAACTCCTAACTTGTCATAAGACACTGGCCAGTTCCACACATTAGCACCATTTATCATGCGCTCTTGCTGCCCAACAACAAGTCTTAGGTCTTCATTAAGTACCTGCTCAGAATCATTTCAGAAGTGTCAAAAACAAAGAGCAGACATCATACCTTTCAGTCATGCAGACTTGAAGCAATTCTTTACCTGCTCAGCGAAATGTCTCCACATATATTTCATAAAAGGAATGTGCCTCAGCAAGGGTGCAAAATCCAATGACATTCTATACAATAAACGAGTTTTATTTCTTGATGAAGGCAAGCATACGTGAAGCTGGTGAAGATGAGTCGAACATTGTCTAGTGTTTTGCCCCTCTAGTCTTCCAGGCTTTGAAATGCCAATGGTTGATAAAACCATACAAGGTGGTCGGAATTCCATGTCTATAGGGTACGGATCCCAATATCCTTGGAGACCGGATGCAGGCGTTAGAAATTTCACCAAGCTGAAGATATGGATTACAAGTAAAAAATTAAGCTAAGCCCCTTATATAACAACTTAGACAATTATTTTTTACTTTAAAAATTAACAATTGAAAATTTCTCAAACTTATTATTCTACATTGTTTTTCTCCCTTATTTCTCATTATATTACTATGCTCTTTATTTATCTTTCTCCTACCCTCTTGATTACAATTTCAATATAATACATAAATATTGTTTATCATCCAACTCAAACATATGATGCCAATTTTAACGTCCTAAGGGGGAAAGGTTTAGAATAGAAATAAAGAAACTAACATAACTTGTACAAACGAATAATACACTTCCTGAGCATGCATCACTAAAACTTTTTACATTGTATGCAATTCTAACTGTAATTTAAATATATATGGATAGATGAAGATTATTAATAATCTAAATATATAATTATAATATAGATGTAATAAGGTGGGGGAATACAAAGATCTAAAGTAAATAAAAAAGAATTGCAAAGTTTGTGAAAGAGGGTATGTGCGTTTAAATATTTTACATGAGCTTATACATATAATTAATACACATTTAATAATAAGAATTTATAAAGTATCGAATTTTTTGAATTGAATGAGCTCATAAATCATATAATATATGTATAAATATATATAATTTACTCATGATTACCCTCATAATTTAATAATTTAAAACGAAGTCCTCATACTTTATTAAATATACGAAAACTTGACGGAACTAACACATGACATGGTATGAAACAAGTCATATGTCAGTTAAGTCAAAAATTAATGGAAAAACTAACAAAAGAGTTGTTCGTGTCCATTCCACAAATTATGAGAATTTTTCCAAGAATATTAAACTACAGGAATTTGAAGACTGGCAAATCACCGAGTGAGCTCGTGCCTTTTGTCACTTTATGTAATATCTCCGATAGGTGCACAAGTACTACTCTTATATGACAATTGATCCAAATCTTTTGCAAGAAAATGGAGAATCCATTAAGCAATACTACTACTAAAATAAATGAGATCACATTTAACTATATATTATTGGCTTATCTCTGTTCTTTTCTTCGTGATAAGTTGTTTGGTTTAACTGTATATTCGCTGCCAAAAAACCACAACTATTATCAGTTGTTTGGTTTAACCGTATATTCATTGCCGGAAAACCATAATATTTTCTCTTTAAGTACTGAAATTTCTGCAAATTCATAAGCGACTCAAAGTCAAATCAAAGATCGCAGAAACAAACCTGGGGACACTCCATCCCTTTGCAAAGGTGGATGTATGAGTAAAGGGGGCATGAGCAAGATCTAAAAGGTTATCCAGAAGCAGCCCATGTTCCACTGGAAGTTCCATGACAATCTACATAAAAAGTTTGAGATATCAAGCTTGCTGCTAAGTCAAGCTGCAATAGTCCAGAAACCACCCTTAACGGAAAACAGTAAAAGGGTCAACGGTCAATAGATTTGCACCTCCGCATGAATTTGAAAACCAGAGGGGGGCAGTAATGAAGGAAGAGTCACTGCAGGAGGATCAGCACCAGGCCAGATCCAAATCATCCCTTCTTGCTCACAACATGGCAATGACTTTATCTTCACATTAAGTAACCGTGTGGAGGGCATCTTCTCACATTTTCCATCCGTAGTGTACTCCCACCCTGACAGTTATCCACCAAAATTTGAAAATTATAAGTTCTTCACTATTGCTTAATTATTATTTCTCAAATACAAGAGACATACAACAATCTGCCATTGTCACTCACCATGATAAGGACACTGAATACGTCCCTCGTTCACCGAACCAAGGTGAAGTGGACATGATCTATGCGCACAAGTGTTCCGGACACATCCTGGTTTCCCATCTTTGCCACGAAATATAACCCATGGTTCCTCAAAGCACTCAATTGGAATCTGAAACAAAGTATAGCCAAATGCACTAAGAAGAGGTAACTCCAAATCTAAAATGACAATTCCACCTATTCTTTTTGAAAAAGCAATGACAGATGCCAATTAATGCCAACAAATGAGGATAACCGGCCTTCGCTAGAGAAGAACAAAGAAGTGAAAGTGCCACCGCATGCAGTAATGAAAGAGTTCTCATTTTATGATAATCTACTTATGGGACTGGCATCACGAGAAAAAATGATGCAATGCATAGATATAAAATTAAGCATCCATAGAGCTCACCATGGTGTCACCCTTCAGATCGATGGAGAAAGCAACAGGATACCAAAAATTTTTCAGGCGGGGATTGTGCAGTTGAACTGGACCAGAGACGTTTAAGCTTTTCTTTGGCCTTTTCATAACGTCCAAAGATTGAGTAGAAATACTGGGAGAAGGGGATCTTTGGTCACAAACTGTTGAACTTCTATCTTGCAACAGCCTATCATTAACTAATTCTTCCATGTAAGCAAGTTTATCTAAAGCAGTGGCGACCCGGGCTTCAGATATGTGAACCTGTTGTTTTCATGAGTCAAATGCACAATTCTAACGAGGTTGAAGAGCAACAAAAAGTATGTTATCATTATTGGTTAAGACTAAAATTCTCTGGTTAGCAACACAACGATGACTATGCAATTAATTCCTGGTCATCTGTACTTCAATGGGTTTAACCCCAGGCAAGGAAATCAAAGTTGCATGTCCTAATGCAATAAAAAAAAGTTGAAACCTGTCTATGAGCCTGGGCTAATTCCTCTTGCAGCTCGGCCAGGTCCTTCTTTAATGTGCCAATAGATTTGTATTCACGGGCTAAAGGGTTCAAAA
The DNA here is from genome assembly GCA_027479065.1 of Erythroxylum brevipes. Classification (NCBI taxonomy): domain Eukaryota; kingdom Viridiplantae; phylum Streptophyta; class Magnoliopsida; order Malpighiales; family Erythroxylaceae; genus Erythroxylum; species Erythroxylum brevipes. Next base: position 20,098,495 of record JANIHY010000006.1, on the reverse strand, counting down.
CTTCCACAACCTACAGCCATATAATTTGGGGTGAAGAAAAAAGCTAAAAAATATAACACACAGAAAAGATTCAGATTGTAACCAGCAATTCACTTTTTGATTTATATCTTTTGTTCAACATTTCATTTCTAAACCATACTTGCAGTTAGCCTAAGAGGATTAAAGATGAAATGAAGAAACACACACTAATCATATTTCATCATAAACTGAATGGGTGAAGTCAAGACAATAATCAAGCAATAGGAATGAACCTTGTCGTGAAGGAGCATGATGGTAAGCAGATCTTGTCGGGCTCGCCAATCACAATATTGAATGTCATATCGAGCCACTTCAAGGGCTTGATTTACATCCAAAAATTTCCCTTTACACTGCGGCATTTTAGACCTAGGATCTTCTACATCAAAGATTGTGCTCCATGTGTTCTTTTTCTCCAGCATACCACCTTCCTCGCTGAATATAGCAACGACCTTAAGACCTCCCCTTGCACCCTTAAGTCTCCAAAACAACATCGGCTAACATGAGCTTAAAAGTACAATTTTCACTGATACAACTTTCTAGTGGATAATTTCTATAACTTAGATGTCGAGAAGTCAACTGTACGAGGATATACATGAATACAAGTATGTGCATGAACGTTTCGACCATGGTCTTAATCAGGACAAGCTAACAAATCACCCTTGCCAATGAAAGCAGCAGAGACTTCTTCACGTTGCTCACTACCAGTTGCAGAAATGGAGGGGGGGAAAAAAAGGAGGGCTGTACTTTAGGGATCCCCTGTTCTCAGGATACCTTGAGAATTTTTTAACTAAACCAATTCGTGCTCTAAAGCTAGAAGGCGAGCATTAGGATTTGACCCATCATAAGTATCATAAGCCTAATATCCACCATGTTCAGGGATACCAGATAACATATCAACACCGAAAAGCATAGAAAAGTTTACTTTTCCAGGCTTCGCTAGAATCAAGCACCCAACTAACTCTCAGCAATTAGACTCTCCTAATCATATAACAAGTAAGACTCTGCGATCAGAAAATGCAAGAATTATATACCTTTTTGACATTAAGTTTGGATGCTTTACACAGAGAACTGGGTAGAGAGAGAGCCGCAGCAGTAGCGACGGTGCTCATGGCGAATTGAATTGTATGGAGAGAGAGAGAGAAGGAGGAGGATTTTTGCTTGGGGAGACTTACTTGTTGATAAGAGGTCGGTGTTGCGCGCGATCTCTGGTGGCCTGCCGCTGGTTGCCACGTGGAGATGCGTGGACACGCTTGTGTGCCTCGTGGCATTTCCAACATCCACATGCTGGCGAGAGTATTTTCTGATTCTGGTTCCGACACTGACGTCCAGCTCAGATCGTCTAGATATCTTCCTCTATCGCCTTTGAGCTTATACAATTTGTCCGTTTTTATCCACTGTGGGAAGTTATGGTTTGCAATTAATGCAGAGCAAATGAAATATTGTCCGTTCATTTATCTTTTGACCATTTTGTCGTTAGGGGTCTATGACAGTGACCGATCAGGATTTAATTGCCTTTCGTTCAATTTTGCACAACACTGGAAAGTGGGACCTCTTTCTCATAGTTCAATTTGGAATTACTATATAGTCACATTTAAATTATTTCTCTGAAACACATACGAGAGAAAATCCAATTTTAAATTTGAAGGGTACCTTAAATTGTGTAGGTAAAATATAAAATCAACTCCTTATATATTATTGAAGTATCTTATCATATAGTTGACCAAAATCAACTACTATCTTATCATATCTTCATTTAGTCAACTATACCCTATAATTAAACCATTATTTTCTCCAAAGGTCATGCACGTTAATGATATCTAGAGTGTATAAATAAGAGGATGTACATCACCTTACTGACAAGAAAATATAGAGAGCATTTCTACATTTCTTATTTGTTCTCTACTTTTACACATCAGAGTCTCTTTTATAACAAAAAGAGCCAAAATTCTAGAGCCAATCTCTATTCTTTCTCTCAAGTATTTTTGCTTTCATGTTGTGGGTTCTTAAATCTATTCAAACAATTTTCCATATACCAAATCATTTCTTTCCTTGAACAAATCACAACCATGTAAAATTCACCACCAGATGTTGTTTTTCGCTCCTTCACCGACCGGAGATAGCCACTGCCTTTGAAACCCTAGTTGTAGGTGCTACTAGAGGAAGAAGACAATCCAAAACGATAAGCAAAACGGCACCATTTAGACACAAGGAGAAGCCACGTAAGCAGGCACGCCATTGCCATAATAGCAGTCAAAATCATAACTGTGTTGCCACATCACTACCACATGTCCTACCACATCACTGACATGTCATCATAGTTATGTCACGTCAACTTTACACGTCTCGGCCTCATAGTTGTCCACGTGTCTTCTCCTCTTTTGTTCGGTTCAGTCAAAAGTAAGTTCATCGATACTTTGACTATTTAGTTTAGTACTTTTTAATTCGAGTTCTCTGTAAACCAAATCAGTTCCTAAAGTATTTTGACGCTTTGAATCCAATTATGAGGTCAAAATAACATAATTCGATCTCTATAAGTAAGTTTTCTCTTATTTTATTATCTTCCTTCACTACGTATGCCTTTAAACTTCCCCATGCATTCTCAACCCTAATAATATCATCTTTGATGACTCCAATTATGATCTTTAGGTTGAGGAAATTTGTTAGTTTTCTTAAGGGGAGACTCATTGGCATATTATTACTAGAGAAATACCTAAACTCACTTAAAAGAAAGATGAAGAAATTGACGTATTATTAAAGGATTAGTGGCACGGGATCGAATGAACCATCAAATCATAACATAGTTTCGAAATACATGTCCCAAAGCCATCAAACTTGACTTTCAGTTTGACATAGTTCAGGAAGTATGGAATTTCTTGAAAAATTGTTACTTTGTATTAGATGATGTCCACTGATTTCAATTGCATAGGAGGCTTCATCACATGTAACATTAACCTAGACAAACAATATACAATTATGTGTCTGAATTGCAAGAACTTTGAGATCAACCAACACTTGACGATCCTATCTAGCCTAATCACGATGCTGCTGTGCTTTATGCAAATCATCGAGATCTTCAACATATATGACGTTTGCTTATGAATCTTAAGGATGAGTCTAAACTCATTTGTAACTCTTTTCTTCATCGAGGAACTCTACCCAACCTTGACACTGTCATTAAGGATCTCATCTCAAAGGAAAGTCATCTTAATATGCTCCGTATTGAAAAATTTATCTCGTTTACTAATGTTGTTCTTTCAACTCATACATCGTCTCAAACTTCTCACAATACAAATAAGAAGTTTTATAACGGATCTTGTAGCTACTATAAAAAGTCTGGACGTCATATTTCTAAATGAAGAAAATGGCTCAAACAGAACTCTAGACACGATAATTCTTCCAAGTCTATCCAACTTGCTTCCATTGTTGTTGTTGCCACTAAGGACCATATAAAAAGCACCTCTCCCAAATTCTCTTTATTGGACCTCCACACGCTTCTTTAACAACTTCAACTAGATTCTGGTACAGTCTCCTCTTTTACCCTATTTGTCACATCAAGTACCTCAAACTCTTGGTATCTTGATTTTATTGTTTCAATCATATGACCTCTAACTCCTCTATTCTTAAATCTTTAACAATACTATCCATTCCATAAGTTGTTCACACCGCCAATAATTCTACCATTTATGTACAACATATAGGTGTTGTTCACACATCCACATTACATTTACCTAAATCTTTTCTTGCTCCCAAACACTCATTAAACCTTATTTCTATTGAACAATTATATGAACTCAGTGTCAACGTATCATTTTCGACTTATAGTTGTATTGTGCAAGATCCAAAGGTAGGCAACATCCTTGGGAAAGGGAAAAATGTTAGATGACTATTTGAGCTTACTTCACTAAGTCTTTCTTCAAAGCTTATTGTTGGTGTTGTTACCTCTCATATATGGCACTCTCTTTTGGGTCATATTTCTACCTCTATATTAGGGTTTTTTAATCTTTAGCGGTAATCTAGGTCATGTTAAGAATGAACATTTTGATTGTGTTTCTTGTCAACTTTATAAGCATCATACTTTACAATTTTCTCTCAATGATTCTATCTCTTGAGCACCTTTTGATCTAATTCATTTTGATATTTGGGGTTCTCCACCTTATGAAACTATGGGTAGCACGAAATATTATGAGATCTTTGCCGATAATTTTCTCTCTATATATGGATTTATCTGATGCGTTATAAATCTGAATTATTCTCTATCTACTCTCATTTTGCTAATATGATTCAAACTTTGTTCTCTTGTATGATTACAGTATTTTGGAATGATAATGCAATGGAATACAAAGATACAAAATTCATCAATCTCTTAAAGTTTTTTTATGTGCATGCTTTGTTCTATTACAACCTCATGAACACACCAAAATTGAAACTAGAGCACGTATATGGTGTTTTCTAGGGTATGGGATAGAACGTATGGGATAGAACACAAAGGATATAGATATTAGGATCCACTATCTCAAAGATTATAAATCTTTCGATATGTCACCTTTTAGGGACATAAAATGTTCTCCACAATATCAAAATTTCAAGTCGGCAAACCCATACACAACTTGTTTTCTGATTCTACCATACATTTGTTTCCTGATATTTCTTTTATAAGTCCGTCTCACAACTCTAATATCTTAACATAACTGACAATTGATCCTATTTTGTCTTCTCCAACTGCAGATCCTCCATCCCTACCAAATAACTCTTCCTCTATTCATTCAACAAAACCTACTGAGTCTTCACAACTCCTCCGTCGATCCTCTCGAGTAAGCCAACCCTATATTCACCTTAAAGACTTCCATGTCTATTTCACTATCATTTCTTTATATCAAACTCACATTTATCGTGAAGCCAATCCTAACCCCTTATGGCAGCGAACAATGGTGGAAGAATTACAAGCTCTCTTCAATGCAAAACTTGGGATTTAGTTAACCTACCTTCAAATAAATCTTTTATTGGTTGTAAATGGATATACAAAATTAAGACTCGAGTTGATGGATCAATCGAAACATAAAAAGTATGATAAGTTACAAAGGGGTTTACTCAAGAATATGGACTTGACTATAAGGAGTAAGCAAGCATTGGGAATTAATCCAGATGGATTTCAATAATGTCTTTCTTAATAGTGATCTTCAGGACAAAGTATACATGCAACCTCCACCTGGGTATGCTCGTTCACTTAAAAAAGTTTATCGTCTTCGCAAAGCCTTGTATGTCGTTAACCAAGCTCCTCGAGCATGGTTTGCTAAATTTAGTTCCTCCATCAACAATCTTAACTTTACATCCAACTCTTATGATCATGCCATGTTTATTTGAAAAACTTATCAAAGGTATACTCTTCTCCTTCTATATGTTGATGACATGATAATAACCGGTGATGACACTTAGGGGATTGCTACTCTCAATCTTGTCTTCATCAGTAATTTGAAATGAAAGATTTAGGCCCCCTAAGCTACTTTTTAGACCTTGAAGTATCCTCTGATAATTCAGGTTACTACTTATCTCAAATCAAGTATGCTACTGATCTTATCTCTTATGTTGGTCTCACTAAACTAAGATTACTAGCACTCTACTCGACTCTAATGATCATACTCTGACACTGATGAAACTCCTATGAGTGACGGTACACTTTATTGATAACTAGTTAGTAGTCTTATTTACCTTACTATCACTCACCCAGATATTGCTCATAAACTTTACATTGTCAATCAATTTATGTTTGCACCTTGTAGCACACACTTTTTCCTTGTTCTTCGTATTCTTCAATACATTCAGGGAACCTTATTTCGTAGAATTCACTTCAATCATTCATCTTCATTGGATTTACATGCATGCTCAGATGTCGAGTGAGCTGGTGACCTAACTAATCGTCAATCTACCAGTAGATATTGTTTCTTTCTTCGCTCATCTCTCATTTCTTGGTGCAGCAAGAAGCAAACAATTGTTTTTTGCTCAAGCAGTGAATCAGAATATCGAGCCCTAGTTGACACTAGCTCTGAACTTTTATGGATAAGATGTTTATTTGAAGACATCAACGACACCTTTTCTTCGACAACTCCTCTCTTCTATAATAATCATCGTGCCATGCAAATTGCTCAAAATGATGTCTTTCATGAATAAACTAAACACATCAAGATTGATTATCATCTTATGCGTCATCATGTGCTTCGCAGAACCATACAACTTGTCTCAATTTCATCTCAAGCACAAATTGCTAATCATTTTACCAAGTCACATCCCCCTTGACGTTTTTAAGATCTTCTTTTCAAACTCAAGTTATCATCTTCACTACCACCTTGAGTTTGAGGGGGGATATTAAGATATCTTATAATATCTTCATTTAGTCAAATAATATCTTATCATATCTTCATTTACTCAACTATCCCCTATAATTAAGCCTTTATTTTCTCCTAAGATCATGCACAATAATGATACCTAGAGTATATAAATAGGAGAATGTACATAACCTTACAAACATAGAAATATAGAGAACATTTCTACATTTCTTATTCGTTCTCGATTTCTACATATGTTAACAAAAAATCAACTCACATTTAGTAAAACATATAAAGATCAAATAATATGAGTTGGGTTTATCATAATTAATCATGTTCAATAAGTGGAACAACTTTCTTATATGAAAATTGCATGAATTACAAAATTCTATAAATTTTCCGCACACCAGTTTATTGGATTTTAATTAAAATAATCATAATAATCATTTTATAATTTAAATTAATTGATAATCTATCATATTTGTAAGTTTTAATAAAGTTTATATTCAAAAAGAATTCACCGTGAACACACATTAGGCAAGTACATAAAAATATAAATTAAGAGATTTTAGAGAAAAAATAGTCAA
>JANIHY010000006.1:19905962-19918765 GCA_027479065.1 Erythroxylum brevipes | reverse complement strand
ATAATGAAGATGATGATGAGTGGTGAGTAATATAATTAAGAATAAAAATTGCTTATGTAAGAGGGGTATAAATAGTAACCACTAGATTGAAATAAAAACTTAATACCTACCCTATTTGGAGGGTTTAAGAGATTTCCAAATTTAATGGAATAAATCAATTCCCTTAGAATTGAAAACCCCACAGCAAACACTGCTTTTTACAATCATTTTATTCTTTCATTCCCAAAATCACAAACCAAACGCCGCCTAATAAGCTAACAAGGCCTTGTAATGATTCCTGCCATCGAAAGAAGCAAGATAAAGAGACTTGAAAAGTGACGGCTTAGATGTGTTAGAAAGTTGGAAGGGAATTACTTTAACACCAAGACCCATAAATTTATGAACGTATAACCACAAATACAGCCTTGGTAAGGCTTTTGCCGAAAACAACCATCTTTGATTCAGTCGGAAGTTCTTTTTTATTTTTCTTGTTTAAAATAAATGTAATAATGATTGTCACTCTGGTACATTTGCATGATATTGGATTCTTCAGGACTGTGCTCTAATTTAGATAACACTAACAAAAAGACCCCATCAACTTTACAAGTTGTGTATAAGAGCTCCCATTCTAATTAGATGCCGACGATGAAAACCAACCTGACAAAGGCATTGGCAATGCTAGGTTGCCAAGATTGGTGAAAAAGGCAAGCCGCATCGGCTGTTTTTATGTCAATATATTCTTGAAAACTTGACTAGCTCCTTTGCTACAGGAGAGCCTACTTCAATCCCGTCGAGTTAGCTAGGTGGTCAATAAGCATGTAAAATTCTATTTGATATTGGTATCTGTTGATTGGGATGAAAACTTCCCATAGATGTTATATTGCCCAAGCAGTGGAATTTCATCAGGAGACAGCATTAGTGAGCCAGTGCTCAAGTAATGCCTGGCAGTTCGTGGCCTAAATTAGGAGAATACAACCAAGTTAGATGAGAGTTTGGTTACAAAATATTTGGTGATGATAGAGTGCATACCTCCTTTTATTGGTATTGCCACCATCAGACAGTCGAAGAGCTTCAGATCTTGCAATGTAGCCCAAAGAGGACAAATATTCATAAAATGCATCACCCATTATTGTCATGTATGAACGTGATGGAACAATGGACTGAAGTATAGCGGCACGTTTCTTGGATTCACTGCAAGCAAATAAACCCAGTATGCACAAAAATGCAGTATAAAGTCAGTAAGAACCTGAAGCAGTTCAAATAAGTTGAAGGAATAATGGTAAATGGAGATCGTAAGCTTGCACAAGTATAATGCACAAGTATAATCGTAAGCAAATGCCTCACAAGAAATGATCTCAGTTAGTTAAGCTGGTAATGCCAGTTCACTGATTATAGCTTGCCTACAATTAAGATTAAACTGTCTTGGAGATTTGTATAATAACAACAAGGAGAGCCCCAAGGAAAAAGAAAAGGGAGAACACCTTATACAAGCAAGCCAGTTATCCAATTTGTTACAGGTCTAAGAAAAATGGAAATTGGTGAAAAGGGTAAAAAATGTGTAGCAAGTTCTAAAACCAAGCAAATTTTTGTTGAGAACTTTTAGCACCTACTTTGAATATTTCAGAGAAATTAATAACAATTGTTGACTACATGATATGCGGTATATGTCAACAATTTATACAAGCTTAAATCTGTTAATTGCACCAAAATGTTCAAGTAAGTCTACCAATGATGTGTTTGAGAATGAATTGCACAAATGAGTAAATCTTTTTTACCGATTTAACAATTTTCCACCTTCTGGTAATCTCATCTCCATACCCAGCTTGGAATGTGTGGTCATACAGTTACTTGTAGGCTTTCCAAATAATCTATCAATTTCCATCATGCTAGCAGTAGACAGCATTCCCCAGCTCAAATCAACTTTATCATCTGGGGCCTTCTTTATTCCTGCAGCAGCTATATCCTTGGCATAGCAGTAAAACCCATGCTCTGCAAATGTTGATGCCATCTGAAATTGCTCACAACACCAGCTGAATGCACTGGGATCATCAGAAAAGGCCATTGACAATCCCATCGAACCCTGTAAAACATATAAGGTTGACTGTACATGCAAAAGCTAAAGGCAAATGTGTATCATAGACATTACTACTTACTTGGGGTTGGCACTTGAAAAGTAACAGTGAAACTTCTGAAATTAAGTTGCTGGTATCACAAGTGAGTCCTAGAATTCTGGAAGCATCTTTGGGTTCAGAAGCAACATTTTGCTTTAAATCTATATAACGATTACGTAGTTTTCTCCATGACTCTCGCACTAAATCCATCACCACAGAGGATCTAGGTGGATACACTGGATTGACTTTTCTAGTCAAATCCATGCAACTACACTCATCCATCACATGATACTCTTGTGTATTGGCTTCAACATGATTATTTTGAGAATCATCCACCTCTTCATTGGATAATGTAATTACATCACTTGAAGTGCCCCAAGACCTGAAATCTCCATGCAATTTAGTTGTTGAGTTATCAAGCTTCTCAGCTTTAACTGGTAGATTTGGTTCAAACCCATTGCACATGGAAACTTCTGAAACATCAGGCATTTGATCAAAGGGCAACGTACTGCATAACACCTCCGTTTCAACATTACATTCAGTCTCAGGAACAAATGACGATTCTGGAACATATGATATTTCTGTTGATTTGCATTCTCCTTTGTTATCTATATCAATCCCTATTCCTGAGCTTTGGTGATCACTTTCCTCCAGTTCCTTGCCTCCACAACAAAGTTGCAGATTGTTAGATGGAATTGGGCAGTTTTGTGTTGACGGAAAAGCAGGAAATGCACCATCAACTTCAAGTACCAATTCATCTTTGGAATTCCCAGACGATGTATTAGGAAATCTGTCATTGGGTAACTCCTCTTCAGAATCAGAAGACATTATTATAGCAAGCTTCCTCCTCTTTTTCAAACCAGAAAAAGAAACTGGTTTGCTTGAAGAATTGAAAAGATCACATGCTGCATCACACAGAGTAAAATCGTCCCAGTCGTGATCAGATGAATTCCTACTAAACATTAACTTCTTCCTGGCTACCACACTATCTGATTGATCAATATGCACATCAATTTTGTTGTGCATTTCTGTATATTCTTCAATGACCTCTGTGAAAAAAGGTCTTTCTTCCATCTGCAATAATGATGACGATATCTCCCTGTCAACTAGCTCAGATAACTGAGAAGGAAAGCCCCAGGGAATAATCTTTGGCAGCATTTGGTGCCCAACCTCAAGATCAAATGAATGTAAGTTAGACAGCTGTGAAGTTGTGCCTGCACAATCAAAAGAAGATGCTGAATGATCTGTCCCAATTCTAGTGCAAAACCGGTTCAGCAAAAGGCTTAGTGCATGCTATATGTGCTTCAATCAACAGTTACTTTTGAGTTCAAACTTGCCTAGCAGGTAAATTAAATTACATAAAATCAGGGCAAATTAATTCTTCAGAAACATGGATGTGAAAATAAGAACCCACTCTTTTTGAAAATTTTACAGGATTACTAGAAGAAAAAAGATAAAAACAGCAAAAGAAAATATTCAATGTTTAAAATAAAGATAAACAAACCGACAGGACTTGGACTAGTGATTAGGAAGTAGAACTATCTATGTATTTCTGACATACCAAAAAAGGAGAACAAAGGCAACAAAAAGGACTCATAAATGCTATGTAGATAGATATGATATTTTTAAATGTTTCCTTGAATGTTGTGAAGCCAGTATTTTGATGTTAAATCACCATATTTCCCCTGCTGCCAAATTTCTTAATACTATCCATACAAACTTCCTTGCCAAAAATAACTTGTGTTAGCTTTTAGGTGCTAAAAGCACCATCCCTTTGTACCCTTTGATCTTCCCTAGCATATAATATTTCATAGCACAGGGAAATGTTCAGAAATTCCAATCAACATAAGCGATTATAGGTCCAGTTATTAGGGAAGTAGCAAACTAGTTGGAACTTGCCCAACAGGATTTTCATAGCAAAATTCAGGTGGTGGGATGTGGTTGAGGAGTCTACAAATGAATCTCTTAACAGATGTTAATGTTTGACCAGCTAATCTCAACCTTAGATTCCCATAACTAGGTATAAAAATAAATATCAATAACATGAATCACAATAAACGTGTGTGGGTATTGCTGTCTTAACCTTTAATCAAATGTTTACCCTGGCACCAGAATTGAAGAAGCATAATCGATTTCCGGATATCCTGCTGACAGCATTCAATAACTTTTGCTACCAGATCAGGTGGAACATTGACCTTTTCTGCAGAACAAATCTACATAGAAGAATAAATAAAATATATAGTGCTTCCAATGAATTGAGAAAGAAGCAGGGGGAAATAGATTCACTTACTGTGTTAACATGTTGAAGAAGCTCTTCATTCGATGGCCTGGAAAAACACACTTCCAACCTATCAAAACTATCAGGAAGAAAAGGATTATCACCTGGCAACAATCAAAGTGGTCAAGAGCAGCGGATAAAGAGTACATCATAAAATACACAAAAATATGAAGCAGCAATGATTTAGACCATAAAATCTCTTACTATTGCTAGTCAGTATCACAGGTCCCTTTGCTTTTTCAGCAATTTGTTGGATTGCACCAATAAAACCACGATCTTGAGGAAAAATGATGTCCACGTCCTCAAAAAGAATCAGGGTTTTACAACGACGAAAGCAGTTTGTGACAGAAATATCCTTACTTACTGTCCCATGTGTTGCATGCCTGCCATGTGACTTATCTTCATTTGTTATAGGCATTACTTCAAATTCATCATCATCATACTTTATTACTTCTCCCTTAGGGAAGAATGTTGGGCATTTGATACCTTCATCTTTAAGAGATTTCACAAGATTTTCCTGTGACCTGAAATATATAAATCTTAGAATGAGAAGTGAACAATGTTTCATACCCAAGCTAGTTTTAAAGCCTCAATTGCTGAATATAACTTGCAAACCATTGAAAGGAGTGTGAATCAACTGCCTCGCCAAGTTTTTGCTTCACAAAAGCTCCATTTCGAGACTCTGATGCATTGGCCTGAGTAATTAACAGGATGTTGTAATCTCTTGATTATTCACTTGAAAGTGACCAATTCAATGAAACCAGTGCAATCAACTAGTCCAACAAAACCAGTGCAATCAACTAACATTCATTAACTGACCCACAAGTACAAAATATCTAGTGCAAGCCCAATAAAAAGAATGAGGGATAGACAAGAAACTCCACAGTTCAGCATGGCCACTAAAATAAACAATTTCCATTAACTTGCAACTCTAGTGTCTTGCACTCTAGGTTGCAAAAATAATGCAGAGTAAGACTATAAAGAAAGCACAAGAAGAAGTTAGTAAGTAAAGCACCTCCAAAACTTTGAACTGTCGTTCCTTTGCACAAGCATAAACTGCCGCAGACTTCCCACTCTGTAGTAGGAGTACCACAAATTTGAGAAACTGGGAGAAACCAGGATGCATTTCGAACAAGAGAATAGTTGCTACAGTGGTCCAAATCATGTCGCAGATTGAAAACCATTCACCAAGTAAAGATAACAAGAGATAGGGCATGGGCATTACTGGCTGCCAGAAACTAAAATAATACTTCTTGATCCAAATATCACTCCTTATTTTCATCAATTTTCTTTCATGAGAACCACATACAGAATCTGAAAGTGTAGGGTACAATTTAAGGTCATAAAGACCTGAATAAAATATTTCACAGCCTTCAGCATCTATGATATGAAAACAATACTTCCTCAGACAATTTGCAGATGAAGAAATGTGTTATGGTCCCTAGCAATGGATCTGGTTATGAGTCTATAGGTGGGGTTTTCTGGACTTTCGGTGGTAAAACTGACACGATTATTTCTTTTACGACCTATGGTTGCTACTTTCGGACTCGTTAAAGAGAACCTGAGACCTCTTGAGTTCGAAGTACTCAAAGACTTAAGAAATTTTTCTACTTACCATTCCATTCATCGAAGGTCAAATAAAATAGTTCTGTGGAGAAAAAACTTCCCCCACAACTTAGGGGACCATAAACAAACATGAGCACTAACGCTGCATAAAACTAGGAATATGAACAACTGACTAACTGTCACATAAAATTAAAACAAAAACAAAAACTATAAGAAAACCATTTCTGCTACTGTTGCGCTGCCACTGTTGCATAGGATGCAGCTTCTTCCTAAGGCCATGTGTGAACCTTGTATAAACGTTAATAACAAAATGCTAACTTCGCTAAGGGCAGTATCACTTGATATTTTTACAAAGCCAAATGGATTAAAAACAAAAATTATAAATGATGAGTGCAGTATCACACTTATGTTCCATGATGCCACATTGATTTCAATTAAATGCTTCTTTTACTTTATTTAAAGGAAAGAGCTAGTTCAAATAGCATGGTAAGGTTTCATATTGCACTCCTTCAAATTTAAGCAATGTAACTAACTATATACAAAAAGGTACATGAGATTTCATTTGTAATCATAAGAACTATAGGCATCATACCAAATATCTGAAGTTTTGATAAAACACAGTGAAACATGCCAAGGTCAACTAGCACATCAACAATAGCGAAATTAGAAGGCTGAAGATATAATTAGAAAACAAAAGGCATGTCAAATAGTGTATATTGTTCACTACCCCAACTGGTCCGGTAATAAGGAGAACATTCTTAAGGATATCTTTTGCATGGATATTTTCTGAATCTGAGTCACTCTGGAAATGATAATAATCAACATCGTCGTCGTCGTCGTCGTCGTCATCTTGCATACTGCATTTACCACCACCAGGGGAAGCTCTACCGCTTTGAATTCCCTTTTGATGCCAAGAATGGAGCCACTCACTCAAAATCTTAATTGATTCTCCATTACCACATACCTGCTCAAGAAAATTGAGAAACAGAATTCACAAATTATAGAATCATTCAGACAGCAATGGCTAGACTTAATTTCAGAAGTTTATAACAATGATCTCACCTCCGTGGCATTTTGAGGTTGATACTTATCAGTCCATAATCTATCATCTAGTTGATCAGCACAACCAAGGTTACCTAAGACGATCCTACAAGTCCAACAGTAAGACAAAATGAATGTTAAAGTAAATTTATGTTTAAACCATCTTATTTCAGAAACGTCATAAAAGATGCATACATGCGCACTGACTTCTTTCTCTGCAAATTTATATGCGCACACACAAGGAGGCATCCCTAGTTGCAGGAAAAGATCAAACATAACAGACTTCATAGTTGCATACAATGATAACGGTGCAGTTACAACTTTTTGGGAAAATAATGTCTCAATACATCACTACTACATGCGTGGTCATTATCCAAGAGAAATTTTGAAGCAAGTGTAATTGGAAACCTCTAAGCAAAATCCAAAGACAAAAAAATTCACTATCCTGCCACTCAAACTCAATATTGTTGGCAAGTGTTGTAAATATCCACATCAGCCCTCTTTTATTCCTTTAATTAAGGGATGTAATTGTAGGACTTGTTTGAGGACTGTGATTCAGAGATTTGAGTTAACTTTTATATAAACAAGGATGTAAAGCTTTCAGAATATATTAAAAAAACACACTTCTAACCTTATTTTCCAAATGGTATCAAAGCTTGAAGCTCAATCCTTGGAAAAATCATAGCTTGGCCTTAATTGCCAACTTCTTTCTAAGGTGTTCATTGCCATTTTTGTGCTTTGCACCTTGCCTAATTACCAAGCTTCTTTTACCATGCCTCAATCACCATGTCAGAAACAAAGGAGACTTCTCATTGAACCATAATCCAACAGAATCACAGCATATCCAGGCAGCATACCATTTGGATGGAAAAAATTATTTGAAATTATCCCAACTAATGTGCACGTTCCTAAAGGGAAACGGAAAAATCGGCCCCCTTTCAAGAACAGGCTCAAACAAAAGAACAATTTTGATGCTTGGGATGAAGAGGACTCGATGATTATGGCATGGTTATGGAACTCTAGGTTACCTGAAATTAGTGATACGTGTATGTCCTTTACCGCAAAGAATATTAGGGAGTCAATCTAACAAATGTACTCCAAAATTAGAGATGCTGCTCAAATCTACAATTTGAAGATTAAAACAACCACCACCAAATAAGGAAATTGATCTGTCACGGAGTATAATAATCTTATAAAGGATTTATGACAGGAGTTGGATCATTGTCCTTGCATAAGGACGTGTGCCGAACATGCAATAACACTGAAATTTTATCAAGGAAGTCTGTGATTTTTTAGTTGGCCTTAACTTTGCATTTGATTAGGTTAAGGTTCATATTTGGGGCAAAAAAGAGTTACCCTCTTTAAATGAGGACATTTCTATCATTGCAAGTGAGGACAGTAGGTATGGGGTGATGCTGGAACCCTAAATTGGTAATATTTCAGTCATGATGACAAAGGGGGCAAACAATCAAGGGTCAACTTTGGAGCAGCACGCAAAAAACAAAAGTGGGAAAGCTGAGATATCCAAAGCAACAAATGTCGACAACCAAGATAATTCCCGAGACAACCAATGGTGCAAGTTTCATAAGAAATCTAGGCACATCAAGGAGAGATGCTGGAAATTGCACGGAAGTCCCTCTACTAAGAGTAAAGAGTGATGACACAAGGGTAGACAACAAATAAATCAAGGGCAGGTACACCTCACAACCACCCAACAAAATGAAGGAAAGTTTTAAGTGCAATGAGAATCATTGTGTATTTCAAGAACAGGATTCCAGGAGGATGAATTGACATGCTAACGAGGACAGTATCTACTACCTTGAAGCACTTGAAAACTTGAGTGTTAGCAAGGGTAAATCATCTCTATCATGTCTCTATAAAACAATCTCATACCAAAAAAGATAAAATATGGCTTCATCATCTAAGACTTGGACACCCCTAATTTAGAGTTTTTAAACTTGCGCTTCCTTCTTTATCCAAAGGGTTAGGAAGTGAGAATTTCCATTGTGATTTATGTGAACTTGCAAAACACAAACGTGTTAGTTTTCCAAACAACAATAAAAGAAGTTCGACTCCTTTTGCATTAACACAAAGTGACATATGTAGTCCAACTACATTTCAAAATATTTTTTGGTATTAGATGGTTTGTCTCCTTTATTGATGATTATACTAAGATCACTCAAATTTTCTTATTAAAATCCAAATCTTATGCGAGTAGTGTCCTTTCAAATTTCCATAACATGATCAAAGTTTAGACTAGGGTTAGAATTAAAAAGTTTCAATTAGATAATGCTGAGGACTATTTCAATCAAGTTTTGTCACCACATTTACAACGAGAAGGGATTATTCTCAATCTTGTGTTAGCATTCCATAACTTGATTGAAATAGTCCTTCCTACCACTTCTCACAATCGCACATCCCATAAACAAACTACCATCAAAGGTTTTAGGATTCAAAAATGGATACACTTTCTTATTTCTATCCTGACCTGAGTATCATCTAGTTGCTAAAATATTGGTTGTATGTCATCTGTTCACAATAATAATCAAAATAGATGGAATTTGGTTTTCCTCAACCCAAAAGGATACACATGCTATAATCCTCCGACCAAACATTTTTTTGTCTCAACAAATGTTACTTTTGTTGAAAGTAAGCCATATTCACTAAACCTTGTCTTCAAGGGGAGACCATACTTCTATAAGATAAGGATAAAGACCTTTTTCTCCTTGATCTACCTATAGCATTTGCATGTGTCAGTGTCAACTCAAATGCAATGAGGTATCTTCTCAAACCAAAATAAATCCCCTAAGACAACTCTGAACTAAACACAAACCAAATTGCTCCTCAAGACCAATCTTCACAAACCAAACCAATAACCAGAGGTGATGGCACCATTGATGATCCACAATTCTCTAAAGTGTACCCAAGGAAGAAAAATCTACTGCTTGAACCAATGCAAGTCCAAGCATCAAACTTGAACTCTAGAAATGAGGTAAGAATTTCTAACCCTACAATTCAAACTCAACCTATTTTTTATATTAATTTTCCTATTCCTATTAGAAAAGAAACTAGGGAATGTACTAAACACCAATTATATCCACTCTCGCACTTTTTGTCTTTTGAAAAATGTTCACCTTCTCATATGAGTATCTTTATAAGCTTAAACACTACATACATTCCTACCATATTATCTAAGGTTTTATCCTATGAAAAATGAAAAAATGCTATGAATGTTGAAATGCAGGCTTTGTAGAAAACCAACCTTGGGAATTAGTGGACTTATCAGAAGGAAAGAGGCTAGTACAATTGAATTTTTTAGTATAAAGCAAGACTAATAGCTAAGGGATATACTCAAACTTATGGAATAAATTATGAAGACACTTTTGCTTTAGCTGCTAAGATGAACACAATAACATTCTTGTTGTCCCTAGTTGCTCACTATGATTGGCACTTACATGGAGATCTTAAGGAGGAGATATACATGAACTCAAACAGTCTCAGAAGATTCTCCAAAGTGATGTGAGCCATAGGGCATAACCAAAGCCACGGAGACCATACTCTCTTTATTAAACACTCAGACTCAATGGGCGTTACAACTCTGTCCGTATACATTGATGATGAAATAGTCACAGAAAATGATGAGAAGGAATGTCAAGTTTTGAAATAAAAGTTGGCTAAAGAGTTCAAAATTGAAGATTGAAATTTTTTTTAGGAATAGCAATTGCATATTCACATTAGGGAATTTTCATCTCTCAACAAAAATACATCCTTGACCTTTTAAAGAATACTACAAAGTCAACATGCAAGCCAATAAGTACACCGATTGATCCAATCACAAATTAACAAGGAAATGTATCATAGACAAGTTGGGAGACTTCTTATCTCATAATAGGCCTAACATTGCCTATATCGCGAGTTTAATCAGTCAACTCATGCACAACCCTAAAGAAGTTCATTTGCATATAGCTTACAGGGTGTTGCCTTGTCTTAAAAGGACTCCAAGAGAAGGCATTTCGTTCAAAAGGAGTGTTGGACATACACTTGAAGCATACACCAATGCTAATTATGATAGGTCAATGGTTGGTAGAAGATCCACCTTTGGGTATTGTACTTTCCTTGGTAGAAATTTAGTTATATGGAAAAGCAAAAACAAAATGCGGTGGCTAGGTCAAGTGCTGAATAAGAATTTTGAACAATATAGTAAGGAATTTTTTACTATAGTTGAAGATTATTTTAGAAGATTTGAAGATTAAATGGAATAGTCCTATAAGACTTTACTATGATAATAAATCCATAAGTATTGCACACGATCCAGTACAACTGGATTAAACAAAACACATCGAGGTGGACAAACACTTATTAAAGAAAAATTGGATGGTGGTTTGATTTGTACTCTTTATATGCCCACTAAGTCCTAACTTTCAGACATTCTTATTAAGTGCTCGAGCAACCCTATGATTCAAGCTATTGTTACCAAGATAAAATAGATAATATCTATTCACCAACTTGAGGGGCAGTATTGGCAAGTGTTGTTAAGCAACCCTCTATTATTCCTTTAATTAAGAGTTGTAATCGTAGGATTTGTTAGACAGCCCTGATTAAAGGATTTAGGTCAACTTTTCCTTTTTTTTAAACTTTGGGCATCCCGTGTACATAAACAAGGTTGTATAACTTGCAAAATATATCAAAATACACACTTCCACCCTTATTTTCCACAACTATGCAAGTTAATTAAAATTGTTATGGCTAAAATGACTCTTTTCATGAAATAACTCTTTTCACATAATTGGATGCGTCTGCTACAACTTAAACAAATAGTCATCACAAAAACCGCAAACCTTGTATAGAACTCCTACCTTTCATGAGCAAAATTGCATTGCTGCCCAAAATCTGATTCTCTTGTGTGGCCAGAAACATGACAAGCTTTATCCTCAAATTCCTGTCAATATTGGATTTATGTTATTAGGTTAAGAATCAATGTAGCATAGTTCTATATAGATCCAAATGAAGGGGAAAAAACAAAATCTTTTAGTTGACGTATATTAAAGGAAGTCAGCTGACACATCTCAGGGCCAACGAGCCCACAAATATTAAGGAAGGTCAGCAATATCTACACATGAAATATTTAATAACTTAATCTTAGCATTTCTATCATATTTTCTTGTTAATCATTGTGCCCATCCTGTAGTTAAATGTCTTATGATCAGTATAGTACAATTTATTCAACCATTTATCAATTTGGTACCAACGGAAAAAAAAAGCTATTCTTTTAAGCTAAAAACCTACTTATAGCCGCCACTAGAAAATCCTACATTCTAGCCATCACCTAATAGCAATCATGTCTAACAAAATTAACAATGAATTTCTAGACAGCAAGAGACTCTTCATTGAAACCATTCATAAAGCCTCTTCTACAGTCCACATAAATTTGGATGGTATTGACAATTACAATTAGTCTTAAGTTACAAAGATGAAAATCATTGGTATGAGGATAAAAGGGGGATTTAACAAGTAGAAAGACCACAGTTAAAGACGATAATCCAGGCTATGATGAATGAGAGGCAAAAGACGTCATTGTCAAATTGAGGCCCACTAATTCCATGACCAATAATATAATTTCACACTTTGTGCAGTTTGATACAACTAAAGAGGTACAAGATTCAATTAAAAGGAGTTATATTGATGCTTCTCATTCTACTCAAGGTCATGAATTAATGAAGTTCTTTCAATTGCATCAAGGCAATTGGCCTCTGTTAGGATCTTCAGGAGAGAGAGAGAGAATTATTCTAGGAGTTAGTTATAACCGTATGTACTAGGGAGGTTATAAA
>JANIHY010000006.1:19879957-19897733 GCA_027479065.1 Erythroxylum brevipes | reverse complement strand
GGCTTTCGGGAATGTCCCGGGACTCAAAATTTTAAATTCCGCACTGTGGGCATGTGATGCCTACCCCGGGATTTTCCTACACTAACTGCCATTAACATGCTAATTACTCACATTAACATGCTAATTAATTCCACAAAAATAGGATAATTAATCTATCAATACCTCAAAATTCATCTAAATCATGCTTAACTCCTTCCGAAAATCAACACCTTTTCTAATCATGTAATTGAAGGAATTTGCTTGTATTTCCTTCTAGAAAATTGGTCCTCATTATCTTAAATTTATAATGACACCAAAATCATTCAATTTGGTTCCATAGTCTAAGAGTTATTCTCTAAACATTTCGGACTGTTCCTATACTAAAACATTATCCTGCACATGACTTCCATATGAAAATTGACTTTCTTAGAGGTTGAATCAAAATTCAATTTCTTTAGACAAATCATAACCCTATTTCTCTAGTTTAATCAAATTAAGAATCATCTCATTTGGATAACTAGACATCAAGTTATGGCCAAAACACCATAGCATGCTCAAAGAACATTTTTCAACTGCACTCTCCAACTTTTAACTTCCAATATTTCACATATAACTCATCTTGTATCTAAACCATCTTTTCTATTCCTTTTAAATTTCAAGGATTCTCCTTTGCTTTACACGTAACTAATTGCCAATAATTTCTCATTTAATAGTCCTAGCTTACAGAAAGGTTCAGGGTCCAACATATTTCCTCTGTCGGGGAGGATTCCATAATCTCTAAAAATCCTTGTTAATAGAATACCATGCGGTAAAGAGTTAGAATCTCTCTTTGACTTCATCATGTACTTCAAAATTAAGTACAGAAGATTAATGGGTTGATGATTGAATAGATGAAATAAACATTGTTCATCGATTGTTGTCACAACGTACTTCGAGCCTAATCTTGGTATAATACAATGAAAGAATAGGGAATGTAGAACCCTAGCCTTCGAAACAAGAGTTGACGCTTTCTTGTCTCTTGGGTCACTATGTCCACATAGTTGTCGATTGATGTATGCCTTATCTACACTCCCTTGAGTCATCCATTTTGTATTGTGAGACAACTTTGTTCCAACACTTGGACACTCACTGACTTTCTTCATTAATCCAGTGTCACTATAACTGACAATCTATCTACCATTGATACTAAGGTGTCGTCTACCTTTGCATTCTTCCAAAACTTATATAACTCATTCAGATATACTGTTTCACGCACCTTAAAGAAAATTTTCCACCTAACTGCTTCAATTTCTAGTTCAATGTTCATTTAATTTTGCTTGAAGGAGAAGATATCAACATGTCTCCCATAGATAATAGATTGCTCCATTTGTGATCTATAACAATAAAACTAAACAAACAAATGTATTTTCTTCAAAGTAATAATGTTAGTTTCTGAAAATAAGAATATGAAATGAAAGAACTTGAAACTAAGAACAGAGTGATGAATCATCTTGGTTGAGAGCACTAAACATGTCGATTTCAAAGTATTTCAAGAATATTCTCAAGTAAGAGGTATTCTATAATTTTTGAGGAGGTTTCCCTCTAATACCTACTCTTGAAAAGTTACCATTTATGACATACGGTTACTGTTTACTTGAACGTTTACAATTTTTATCTTCTTCTATTGTGAATCATCTGGGTCATGACGAGTCAGACAAATGGTCATTCAACTTTACCATATTCAAGTTCCGTCTGATTTCTTTGAATCTATCTTGACTCAAAGGTTTAGTGAAGATATCCGCCCATTGATGATTTGTCTCAACAAACTATAGACTGATGATTCTCCTTTGTACATAGTCTCACAGAAAATGATGCCTAACTTCAATATGCTTTGCCCTGGAGTGTTGTATTGGATTCTTTGATAGATTGATAGCACTTGTGTTGTCACAGAAGATTGGAATTTGTTCTTCTTATATGGAATAATCTTCTAACTGATACTTAATCCATAATGTTTCTGAACAACAACTTGTAGCTGACATATATTCATCTTCTACAATAGATAAAGTAATTGAACTTTGCCTCTTGCTTGACCAAGAAACTAGATTATGATCAAGGAAGTGACAACCTCCACTTGTACTCTTCCTATGAATCCTATCTCCATCATAATTAGCATCACAGTAGCCAATTAACTTGAAATCTTTACCTTTTTCATACATTAAGCAAAGATTAGTAGAACCTGGCAAGTATCTCAAAATTCTTTTAACAGTAATATAATGAGATTCTCTAGGATCTGTTTGAAATCTTACACACAAACAAACACTAAATAATATATCAGGTCTGCTTGCAGTAAGGTAAAGTAAAAAACCAATAATTTCTCTAAAAAGAGTTTGATCAACCTTCTTACCTACTTCATCGTTAGATAAAATGTTTGAAGGATGCATAGGAGTTGACATAGGTTTTACCTTCTCCATTTTATATTTAACCAACAATTCTTTGATATATTTCTGTTGATGAACAAAAATCTTTTCTTCGGTTTGTTTAATTTGTAAACCGAGGAAGAATTTTAATTCACCAATCATACTCATTTCAAATTCACTTTTCATCAGTTTTTTAAAATTGGAATATAGCTTCTTAAAAGTTGCACCAAAAATAATATCATCAACAAAAATTTGTACTATGATGAAATCATTTTTAATACATCTTCTAAATAGAGTCTTATCTACCTGACCTCTACTAAATCCATTTTCAATCAAAAATGAACTTAAACGATCATACCAAACATGAGGTGCTTGTGTCAATCCATACAAAGCTTTATGAAGTCTATAGACATAATCTGGTTTATCAGATTCTTCAAAACTAGGAAATTGCTTTATATAAACTTCTTCATCTATAAAACCATTCAAAAAGGTACTTTTTACATTCATTTGAAACAGTTTAATATCATGACAAACAACATATGCATGCAAAATCCTAATAGCTTCTAATGTAGCTACAGGAGCATAGGTTTCATTATAGTCTATTCCTTCTTGTTGATTATAACCTTGAGCTACTAATCTTGCTTTGCTACGACTTACTCTACCTGATTCATCTAGTTTACTTTTAATAACCCATCTGGTTCCTATGATTGACTTCCAGGAACTAAAGACCAAACTTTGTTTCTTAAAAATTGATTTAACTCTTCTTGCATGGATAAAATCCAAGCTTCATCCTAAAGAGCTTCATCAATTTTCTTAGGTTCTAATTCATAAATAAAAGCTACATTTTCCTCTCTTCTAAATTTAGACCTAGTTCTTACACCTTCTGAAGTTTCGCCTATAATCAAGTTTTCTGGGTGAGAGGACTTGTACTTCTAGTCATTTCTAAGACTAAGGTTTTTAGGAATATCTTCTACTTTATTAAGAGGAGCATCTGATGGTGACACATCTATGTTATCAACTAAGGGAGCAGATAGAGTTTCATTGCCAGAATCATTTCTTCTATCTGGTTGTGAATCATTATCAAACTTGACATGCATAGAATCAGATTTAGAAACAAGATTATAAGCTCTATAAGCTTTATAAGACATTGAATATCCTAGAAAAATTCCTGAATTGATCTTAGAATCAAATTTATCCAATATTTCTTTTGTATTCAATATAGTACATTTGCAACCAAACGGATGGAAGTAAGAGATATTTGGCTTCCTTCCTTTCCATAACTCATATCGAGTTTTATTTAAAAGGGGCCACCAAAGTATTCTATTTTGAATATAACAAGCTGTATTTACAACTACTACCCAGAAATACTTAAGAAGATTCATTTCACATAACATGGTTCTTGCCATTTCCTGAATCATCCTGTTATTTCTTTCTACAACTCCATTTTATTGTAGAGTTTTAGGAGCAGAAAACTATGGAAAATTCAATTCTCTTCACAAAACAATCTGAATTTTTCATTTTCAAATTCACCACCATGATCACTTCTAATTCTAGCAATAGAAACTCCTTTTTTATTTTATAATTTTTTGGAAAGAACTTTAAAACACTTAAAAGATTCATCTTTACGTGATAAGAACAATATCCAATAAAATCTAGTGAAGTCATCAACAATTACAAGATCATACTTCTTTCCACCAATACTTAGTGTTCTAGTTGGACTAAACAAATCTATATATAACAACTCTAGAGGTCTAGATGAAGTTACAACATTTTTAGAAGAATTTTTTTTAACTTGTTTTCCTTTTGATAACTCTCACAAAAGAAATCTTTGTTAAAACTTATTTTTGGTAAACCTCTTACCAAATCATATTTAACCAACTTGGAAATATGTTTAAAACTAACATGACCTGGTTTTTTTATGCCAGATCAATTTTTTTCATCTGTTGATATAAAACATGAAATATTTTGACTTTGCAAATCTTCTAAGTTAATCTTATAGAGATTGTTTTAACATTTACTGGAAAAGAATATAGAACCGTCCTTGTTTTTGACTAAGCAAGAATTATGATTAAAGGATACTTCAAAGCCAGAATCACATAATTGACTTACACTAATCAAATTATGCTTTAAACCTTCAACTAGCAGAACATTATCAATAGATGTAAATGAATCTTTACCGACTTTGTTGATTCCAACTATTTTTCCCTGCTGGTTGTCCCCAAAAGTTACTGATCCTCCCTGCTTATTTTGAAGGTCTAGGAACATAGACCTTCTTCCCGTCATATGTCGCAAGCACTATCCAAATACCATTGGTGCTAGTTGTTTTTTTCAAGGAAGGAGATCTGTAGTAGATATTATGTTCTTTTTAGGTACCCAGATTTTCTTGGGTCCTTTGGGGTTAGTCTTATAATTATTCATCGAATGATAATAAGAAGATTGTTTCTTTTCTTTCTGTAAGGAACAAAACTCTTATTGTAATGAATATTGCTATTAGTAAACCCTAAACCACTCTTATCATTAGGGTGTCTATATCTTTCAATCATGTCATTCATCTTTTTTGTACTTTCAATAAAGGTTGATAAATCTATTGAAAGAGTATTAATTCTTTGTTTCAACTGACTAATTTTCTCAGATCTATCTATAGTTACTTTCTTTTTCATATCGTCTACTTGTTTCTTAAGGCAAACGTTTTCTTTCTCTAACACTTCCGTGTTCTTCAAGTTTTCAACAAATTTCCTTTTTAAGGCTCTATGTTACTTTAGTATAACATATGAATCTTCTAACAGTTCTAAATATGCTTCTTGAAGTTCATTCAAATTAGAAGTTACCTCATCGTCACTTTCTTTTTCAGCTATTAAGCATATATTTGCTTGCACTAATGCTTCTGAATCGGAATCAGATTCGGATGAATCCAAATCTTCCCAAGTTACCATCATGCTCTTTTTGTTTTCTTTACTTTTCTTCTGAGCAATAGACATTCAGACTTGTAGTGTCTTGGTTTGTTGTACTCATAGCAAATGATAGAGGTTTTCTAGTTCTTGACTTCGTCTTTTCTATTTTTCTTAAAATAAAAGTCTTTATTCCCCTTTGCTTTCTTTTTCCACATTCTTCTAGTCTTTCTTGAAATGAAAGATAGTTCATCATCATCTTCACTTGAATCTTGATCAGATTCACTGGTATCATCATTCTTGATTTCTTCAATCTTCAATGCTTTTCGATGAACTTCTATTTTTTTTAAATCTTGTGATTCTTCTGACCAACCTTTAATGCTATAGATTTGTCTCTTCTAGGTTTATCTTCTGCATCAAACTCTACTTCATGTATCTTCACCGAACCAAGCAATTCGTCTAGCTTTAATTTGCTCAAGTCCTTGGCTTCTTGTACTACAGTAACTTTGGGTCTCCATCTTTTAGGTAGACTTATGAGAAACTTTATGACATGGTCTTGATTATCATAGATTCTCCCAAGAGCTTTAAGTCTATTAACGATAGCTTGAAATCGTCCAAACATCTAATCAATAGACTCATCTTCTTTTATCTTGAGCAACTCATACTAATGTATAAGAATACTGATCTTGGGCTCTTTCACTTGATTTGTTCCTTCATATGTGATGGATAAAGTGTCTCACATCTCCTTTGCAGTTTTGCATCCATGAACTTTATCATATTCACTTCTGCTTAGATCGCAACTCAGAAAGAACTTGGCCTTAGAGTTTAATTGAAATCGAGCTTTGTGATCGACTGACCATTTGCTATGAGGAATGATATTTCCTTCATCATCTATTGGTATGTATGGTCCATTCTCGATGATATCCCAAAGATCAATATGTTTGGATTCTATAAAGAGCCGCATCCTGTCCTTCCAATAATGATAATCCTCACTATTGAATACAGGAGTTCTTGTGACCGAGGCACTTTCAGCTATAAAAACATGTGATTCAGCCATGGATCTTTGTCCTCACTTTGTAAAGGTGGTTCTTAAAAATCGAGCTCTGATACGAACTGAAGTAAATCACTTGTTAATATAGAATTCACGTAAAGTATACGAAATATATAAGAAGGAGGGGGTTGAATTGTGTAATCTTTTTTAGAATAAAAAAACTTTTGATATTTCTTGAAAAAAAATTTCAACTATCAAATGAATACCAAAGATATTATACTAAAGTAGCTACGTATTTGAATCGCAAATAAATTTTATTTACTCATCTAATAACAAGAAAATTAAAGTGTGAGGTTAGAGAATAGATGCCGCAATTTTATACTAGTTCACCCTAAACCTTAGGCTACGTCCAGTCCTTAGAGTTCATTTGAGATTTCACTATACTCCTTCAACTTTACAAGTATTCTTTCTTCCCTTCCAGAGCCTCTTCAGGTCTCTTACACAAAGTATTCTTTATGCTATCTTAGCCTCTGGCTCTTAGCCTTTTCTTTCTCTCGCTTAGAAAGAAATTGTGAGCTTTTTGTTATAGTAGTGTTTGCTCTCTTGTATCGCACTTTGAATGCAGAATTTTTCTAAGTATATAAAATTTGAAAACTATTCAGTCTTCGACTAGGACTAGTATTTATAGCTTAAGTCTTCAACTACTTCTTGCTTCTTGTTTCTTTTAGAAACCGTTATTTAGTTGAGTTCTATAATTAACTCTAACTAACTAACTATCTGACATACTAGAGTATCCTCTTCTCTGTATTGTCTATGTTTTGCTTCTTCTGTGATGACGTGTCATCTGTGTTTTACTTTTTTTGTGATGACGTGTCGTCAGTGTTTTACTTCTTTTGTATTTTGCTTCTTCTGTGATGACGTGTCGTCTGTGTTTTGCTTCTTCTGTGTTTTGTGCTTCGTTTGGGATAACTATGTGATACTTATATTTTTCTACACACTTAACAATCTTATCAAAATAGTTCATTTCTTTCTAATATTATTATTATTTGATTGTCATAAAATTAATAGATGTGAAGTCTTCTTGACTTAATAGATACATGAGTTTATATGGAGTAAGGACATCAAAAAGATCAGGAGTAGGTAGAATGTCGAATTTGAGAAGTGTAAGATGAAGATAATAAAAGAGACTTTAATGAAGAAGGGGAAAAAGATCTGCAACATTTGTGGGAGGAGTAGAAAGCAAAGGGGAAATCTTTTTTAATTTTGCAAATTTGGGAAACTCCATTGGCCAAAAAAGAGGAATAAAATGGTGTAAAGAGGATGAAAGAAGCAAGATTGGTTTGATAGGTCTAGACACAAAATCAACAAATGTATTGTGATGACCTTTGATATGGCAGATGGATAATTTATAGTGAGAAAACCATTCTTGCCAACGAAGCAATTGACTATTAGGAAGATTATTCTTAGGTTGATCAAGAATCTTAGCGAATGAGATGTTATCCATTTCAGTGACAAAATGGTAAGGTGTGAGATGGAAAGCAAACTTTTCAATTCCTCACTTAATATCCAAATTTTTTTGTAACTAATGTGATAATGGATTTCAAAAGATTGAAACTGGCCACTGGCATGGCCTTAATAATGTCGGTTGCCATTGATGTCTTCTAGAAGCACAGCACCCCAATAATTGTCATTAGCATATGTCTATAGTATGCATTGTCCTGTGTCAGGAATCTTTAAAGGTGGAGGATCTTGACAGATGTGCTTTAAATGTTGGACAGCTTTAGTTTGTTCCAATGTCAAAGATGGTGGATTCTTTTTCAATAACTTGGATGAACTCACATATATAATTAACAATTCCGAGGAATTATTGTATCTATTTCACAGTGAGGTGCTCATTAGGAAAGTATAACAACTCTTGTGCAATATGTAGATCAGGCTGGTAAAATCCATATTTGAAATGTATACCCAAAAATTCAATTTCATTAGTGCCAATGATGCTTTTCGAGGCTGAAAGCATAATGCCATATTATTTAGTAAGATCCAAGAATTGTTGAAGTAAGGACTGATATTTCCCATGGGTCTTTAAGAACAGGAGAATGTCATCGACGTAAATGATTGCATTGTAGAGGATAGGCTCATTGATCTTGGTCATTGTTCTTTAAAGCAATGATGGGGTGACTTTAAGCCAAAATGGGATAACCGTCCATTGGTACTATGCATTGGAAATGCATAATGCAGTCTTATATCTCTCAGTTGGGTTGATACCTAATTGCTAAAATCCTACTTTAAGATCAAACTTGGAAAAGATAACGGCTTCTTTTGGAAATAGTACTTGAGTATCGATTTTTGGAAGAGGAAACTTGTTATCTTGTAGGAATGCATTCAGAGGCTTATAGTCAATTGCTAATCTCTTTTTTTCCACGCTTTTGCTCTGAATGTTTGTTAACATAAAACACCTGGCAAGCCCAGTCTGACTTTATGGGCTCAATGAATCCTTGCTTCAGAAGAATAACACACTCATCTTGTGCAAGCTTAAGCTCATCAGTGTTCATCCCTGGATGTGTGGCTTTTGTGGGATTGATATCCTCATTCTTTTTTAAAGTTAGACTTATGAAAAATTCAGCATTTTTCCATAGAGGATATGGGTGAGAAAACTGGGCATGTGATTCTAGACAGTAGTCTAACAATTTATCTTGCAGTGAAGTATATGGTGTAGGAACTTGAGAAAGTTCAAACACATTTTTATGTTAGTGTAAGGACTAAAAAATGATCAATACCTGAGGCCTATGGGTAAGATCTGTAAAGGTGAACTATATGTATCCATACTAATGAGAATATCTAGGCCAGGTGGATTGCTTCCAAGTACTTTAGTCCAATCTGTACATTGTGGAAAGAATCGTATCTCGATTTTTCTCTTTGGAACAAGCACGATCTTGAATGAATTGCGATCTGCAACTGTAAAATACTCATCATGTGAGGTCCATGTTTCAGAGGGTAAAATGTTAGACTTCATGATCACACAATTGGATCCAGTATTCATAAATCCAATGGCTTTAATGGGTCTATCATATTTGTCTTGTCTAAGAAGTTAGTTCTGGACATATGATCATTGAACTGAAATACGATCTAGTTTTATGCAAGTCTATTGTAGCATATATAGTGAATCATCATAGGATTCATCTAGAGGTCGTGACAAAAATAGCAAACTTTGTGTCCTCATCTTCATGAGATTGTTCTTCAATGAGATCTTCAAAGTTATTGGAGGAATGAATAGGTAAGATTGATTGCATCTGCTTCAATAACTGGACATCCTTTTTAGTATTATGAGTACAAGTACGTGCAAGTGTCCTGATTGTCCACAGATAAAATAACAATTAACTTTCTTATAATGCGAGGATATTTTAAAGAATCTAACAATTCTTCTCTTCTTCCCATCCTTTCTCTCATGTGTTTTTCTGAAGGGTTTGTAGCCTTCCATTTGTCTATGGAACTTTCTTCTATCATAGACTTGTCGAAGATGATCTTTCTTCTTGTTGTGACAATCACAAGTCTTATGTTCTTTGCACTTGATTTGAAGATAAGGCTTCATACAAGTATATTTGAGAAGTGGACCACCCTTAATGATGTTCTTGAATAAGGCATATTGATCACACAACTTATCAAGAGAAGCTAAAGCAAGTTAGAAAAGTTCTCCAAGAGAGATATTAGCCATATCTCTTTGTAAAGAAACAATGGTCTTTCGTAACTCTAGTTGCAATTAATCTGGAAGGGATGAGATAAAAGTATATCAAAGATTAACGTCATTCCATCAATTCAAAAGATAGTACCATTCTGTCATCAGTTGATAATGCTTTTGTAAATTACGCTTGTCAAGTGAACAACATTTCATAGCAAATAGCTGAAAGTCACCAATGAATTCCTTATGAATGATTCCAAGAAGAGCTCTAGCTGTAGTGACTTGGATATATTGAAGTCTTTGATAGTCATACTAATACTTTGCCACCATTCTTGCAAGGTACCAATGAAGTGAGATGTAAACTCAGAAAAAATATCGTATAAAAGATTATTTAGTTCAGTCATTTGTAGATCTATCCAGGCACCAAATTCATGCAAGCAATCTCTCCATTTCTTTGGGGAAAGATCGTCAAAGGTGAACTAAGGTCTTGAAGTAGGATTCTTCTGAGTAACTATTTAAGCAGGTGTTGCCTATAGTGTTGGTTCAGGTCTGAAAGGTTCAATAACTGTGGATTCCGCTCCACTTATTTCTAGTTCAACTTCACTAGGTTTAGGCATAGTCATCAGAACTTGAGATAATTCTGACATATCAGCTAGTTGTGCTAAGGAATTAGAAGATGGTTAAAAGATCTGTTCATATGATGGCTCAGAGATTGTTGCAGAGACTTCAAATGATAGGACAGAGGCTTCAGAACAAGCTTCTGTATTATCTAATTAGGCAGAGGAATCTTTTATAGCAAGTGTAGGTGTAAGAGTTGCTATGAACTTTGTCTGAGGTGCTTTGTCATTCCTAGTAGAGGTGGAAGGTTAAACCTTTGGTGGAGAAGTAGGAGGTGCATGGATCTGTAATGGTTTACTCTACTGATTAACTAGTTCAGGTTTAGTGAACGAAGGTGATGGCTTAGGAGCAGGTTCAGGCTTTGCCTTTGGCTTTGATTTCTTAGGTTTTGCTTGAGCTATCTGAAGATGAATATACTGCCTGATCAAAGAATAGTTAAACTTGAAAACCTTTGAATAGTCAACTTCTTTTGGATACGTCTGATACATAGGAGATGTGTATAATGGTTGTATATATGGAAATACTGAAGAGGATGAGCCATATATAGTTTTAGATCATGCAGATTGCATGACAGCTTCCATTTGTTGCACAATTCCTTGTATCTTCTTGATTTCTCTAACTTTGACATCGAATTCAGGCCTAAAATAATTTGTAGCAATGTAATGTCAAAGATCAGCATCAAGTTGCTAGATCTGAGCTTTTTAAAATTGATACATTTGTTGGACTTGCTTAGAGACGACGTCGACTTTATGTTGCATAGCATTAGTCTATTAATTGATTGCATCTAGGTTAAAATCAATTCTTCAAAGAACTTTGTTCTATACTACTGCATTTGATGTCTGTCAGTTAAGTACTTCATCAGAAGGATTTGAGACTTTCCTTGTCAAGTGATTCATGTGGCTCAAATATAAGGGTTAGAGATAACCCTAGTTGTTTCATCAATACTTCTGTATAAAGAAGGAAAGTCTTCCTCTTATGGCTTAACCATAATGCAAAGTATAGGAGTAGGAGTCATAACAAGAACTGTTGGCTTAGATTGATAAGTAGAAGATTCCAACATCTCTTGAAAAGATCTTGGTTTGAATCTTTCTATTTGTAGACTAATAGATTTGTTGGAATCATCTAGATCTGGATCATCTTTGTGCGGATGATACTGTTGAGAAGGCATATAATAAGGTTTAGCCTTTTTCTTCTTCCTTCTCCTTCTGGCATATCATTCATCATCATCATCATTACTATTTAACTTAGGATTGAGACAGACTTCACAGTCAAGTTCACACATAGAGGGGTCAACATCCCATACAAAATGTCCACGATGATGACTGACATAGACTAGATCTCCATTAGATTTGAAATAATGGATAGGACCAAATTTACCTTCCGTATAAGAAAATATGTGCTGGATTAGAAATATAGCTCCGAATGTAAAAGGTCTAGATGGATCTTCGTTGGGCTTTGCATAAACGAATTCCACCGTTCCATCTTTTAATATCTTCAGAATTAAAGGAGTGGTTGTATGAAACAGTGTCAATGAGGTGCGTGGAACACCTTTGGTAATTGACGATCCATTCAGTAGACATCAACTTTTCAAGCTCTTGTGTTGGTAGTTGCTTCGAGACATGGATGATAGTAGTCTGATCATTAGAACGATCAGCAACCATGTAAAGAACATTCAAAGTAGAATTTGGAAAGTTAAGGTCCAAAGCATGATTCTGTAGACGATAGATCATCTGGTGATGTAAAGTAGTCATGATGGCTCTAAGATCTTGATCTGCTCTAGTGATCCAAATCTAAACTGGTAGATGCTCAGACAAAATAGCATCATCCAACCTGATGTTGAAATCAGGGGCTATCGTCAGTATGACACTTTCATTGTTGAGCGTTGTTAGCAAGGTATCAATCAAAGCATTCTAGTATGTTGTATAGGCAGTGCCTCAGAGATATCCTGGTTGTAGCAGTATTCCCTTTCTTCCATGAAATGTGAGAAAAAGGCGTATAACTCCAACATGTAAATGTGTATGATTGTGCTCCCTTCAGAGAGAGATCAACTCCTTGAAATGATTGTGCTCCCTCTAGAGAGAGATCAGCTCCTTGGGGATTTCAAGCTTAGCATATTGTTCTGCGGTATTAGATCTGAGGTCACACTGTTCTAATCTGAAACTCTGGATGATTTCTTTTACTTTTGGGCGATACGTAGACAAAATAGTATGTATGCTTTTTGTCTAAGAACGATCATGAGAACAAATATTGCACGAATTCAACAAAAGTAAAGAAGATTCATAAGCACGATTTTCTACATGAATATGGGTAATCTCTACAAGATTTTCTATACTATTAGATAAGACACACTTTATACTAGAAGGTAGACTAGAGATAGGCAAAATAGAAGATAAATAAACAGGGTCGTTAGGTAGTGTTTCCATTACTTGTAGGCTCTCTCATTACTCATTCTTATCAAGAGATAATGTTACCATCGACCAAGACACGAACCTGGCTTTGATACCAACCGGGGACCCTGAAGGGTACACAAGGAAAATACGACAATTAACTAGCCAAAACAACACCTTTGAGAAGACCATCAACTAACTAAAGTTGGATTGTAGATTACTGAAGTGTCTAGTAGACTATTATAGAACAACATTGGAACCTTGTGACTATCGGTAAGTCTAAGTATGATGGCCGTAGAATATAAATTTTGAATAGTTAAGATTAAATTAGGTTTATTGATGTTAAATTAGTTAATTAGATTTATTAAAAATTAAATAAAAACAATAAAAAAATTAATATCATTTCATTTAAGATTATTTTAAAAAGTGGGTTATATAAAAACGGCGCCCACACTCCAAATAAAAATTTAAACTTATAGCGTTGACGTGACACATAATGAAGAAAGAGACAACTCTACCTACATATTTATTTGCTCAAAATTTTGTTAAATGTGTTACATATATCAAGATTTATTTTAAATATTTTGAAGCATTAAAATCTAACTTATATTTTGATAAAAATATCATAATTAAATTTCACTTTTTTCTAGTTCGCTTATTTTGTAGGTGAAGAAATTTTGAAAACAACAACAGTTACCAAAGTTTGGTGGGTATTTTTTTCTTTGGAAAATTTTGGTAAAACAAGATTGTTAATCTTCCCATTTTGACAAATTCTCCAACCATACAACAACGCTTTCACTGCCATTTGTATTGATAATCTTAAAGGCTTGAGCGACTTGTTGTGACTCTGAGCATCCAAAACGCATTCCTGCACTTGATTTAAGACAGTGACACCCAGAAAGCCTGCTCCTTCCCTTCCTTGAGGTTCATTTATTGTTTGTTCCATTAGAGCGGCTATGATTCAGGCAGCCTTGTAAGAATATGGAATTCAGGCCGAAAACATTGTTGTTCATGGGTAGAACTACTAAGGAACAAAACAAGATTCCTGAAAATGGCTAGTTAAATACTTGTACCGGCAAGGTAACCTTGCCATACTCTCTCCTCTCTCTTTAAAAAAAAAAAAAAAACATGACACTGTCCGAGGAAAAAATTGAACCAAAAACAACACACTTTCACAGTGATGTTCTCTACAGTAACATAATATTCATTCATCATTGAAGGCATAAATTAATCCAATTGTTTACAAAGTAGAAACACAAATCTTTATCATTTACAAAAATTTACAGCAAGAAATATGAAAATGAACAATGTTTTGTTTTTGAACTGAATAAAACGGGAGGTTTCTTTACACTTCATCCTGCTTAAAGAGCTCTTAGAACAACCTTGCTGGTTGTATGAACACCTTTAGCAGCTAGATGCAATATCCTTCGACTTTGATACAACCTGTGTCCAAAACCAGCATCAGGATTAGCATTTTATCCAATCCTCAAATAAAATTTGTGAAACACGTATGCACAAAGTCCATGCAAATTTGTATAGAGAACATGATAGCAATATTCCCCTAGCCTTTAGGAAGACAGCCTTCAATGCAACTTGGTATTGACTAGCCTTTATGAATACAGCCTTCAATGCAACTTGTGTTGAGCAGGTTGGCTTTTATATAGGTAGTTGCCTATAAAATACTCTTTCAAAAATGGCTCCTAATAAGATGTCTTAGAAGACAAAAATATCTCACCCTGCCACAGCCAGACCCCAGGTAGACAGGGCATAAAATAGCGTTCCAGCATGCCAAATATCTATCATCCTCTCCACTTTGCTCACACCACCTAACGCCTTTGCTAAAGCTGCAAATTAGTAATCTTGTGTTCGTTCAAATCCAAGAACATTTAACACCCTAGATGCTTGTCTAGGAATATAACAAATAGTTTTAAATGTCAACGTTATCTTGAAGCCACATGGATCCTGTCTGAAGAATGCAAGAATAACAGTGCACTGGAAGGCTGCTTTTTCTCTAGAATTATTTTCATCTTACATGTTTTCAAACACGTTGATAAAATTATTCCGTTATCCTTTTGACGTAAGGGAGGAAAAGATGGTCACTATAAACTCAAATGGAGCTAAGATTCTTCTTTAAAAGACATGGCTGATTGTGGTTCATGAATACCTTAAAAGGTGAACTATCCCGCTCCCTTGGAGTAAATATGGGATATTTGACAGGAAAATAAATCAGTGGATAATCATTAGACTGCAACCCAGGATTATGTACATAGACATAAAAGCAAAAGGATATAACATGTAAGATCACCATTCAACAATACACTTACTCTTCTGTAGTTCCTTTGGTGTCAACTTCTGCAATTCAAAGGTTGAAAATCATGTGAGTTCCAGCATTTAAAATAATTGGCAAAATGAACATATCACATATACCTTAGCCTTTGGGTTTGATAATATGCATTTAGCCATAAAATGTGCAACCCCATCCACCACATGTTCCTCAGTAACAACTACATAGCTATCATTATCAATTTTGCTTTTTTCTTCAACATTACTAGGAAACATTTCTTCTGTGACCCATACCCACCAACTAGGCTCTTCACGGTCAATGTTGATTAAAATTTCAGCCGAATTCATGTCATCCCCTAATCAGAACCAAAGCAAATTAACAATTGAACATAAAATCTAGTAGAATTTGGTCAATCATTCAGAAATTGCAGCAAACCTGTGGCCACTTTGAACGGAAACTCAATGTTAGTCCCACCTACTGATGTTTGCTGCATGGCTTTGAGGCGGGTCAAGAAGTTCTCAGAATCAACAGTAGTTACTAGGCGAGCATACAACTGCGATTATTATATGAAAGATTTATGAGTTCCACTAGAATATGCAGTACTTTGCATGTCTTTCAGTAAAATGTAACTATGGGAACTTTGAATTTGAGTATAATGAACATATGCCTGCTGAAAACTACACAATCTAGATAAGAAAAGGTCTCTTGGAAAGAATCAAATGAGATCCCTCGTTCCATTAGCCTTAACCTTGATTCCTTTAGAATTTAAATAAAAAGAGATCTCTTGACAAGACTCAAATGGGGATCTCTAGTT
The DNA here is from genome assembly GCA_027479065.1 of Erythroxylum brevipes. NCBI lineage: Eukaryota > Viridiplantae > Streptophyta > Magnoliopsida > Malpighiales > Erythroxylaceae > Erythroxylum > Erythroxylum brevipes. The sequence continues at coordinate 19,881,700 of JANIHY010000006.1, read as the reverse complement.
CCATGAGCCTTAGCCTTAACCTTGATTCCTTTACAATTTAAATAAAAAGATATCTCTTGACAAGACTCAAATGGGGATCTCTAGTTCCACAAGCCTCAACCTTGATTCCATTAACACTACGCTCGGGCCTTATTGGTAGTATGCAGGGTAAGATATTTCCTCCAGCATGAAACAATAAAAAAGTTAACCTTTTGGCTTTAACTGACAACATTGAATACAATAAAGGAAACAAGGTACTTGATCTTAATCAAATGCATGATAACAGCATAATGGAAAGGTGGCCTAAGTTCGACGAGATAATGTCTCGCTAGAATTAATGTGATAGATGACCTTTAAGCCCGTATGCACTAACATTGCCCCTTATGAAAAAAAAACCTATTTCATAACACAGAGGAAAATGAAAGGATTTTGAATCAACTGCGAAGTTGAAATGCCGTATACCAATTTAATATGGGTAGTGTTAGTAATTGGCAACTGCTGAACTAAGCTGACAAAAACCCAATTACCAATCATTTGATCCTAAACCCATCAACAACAAATTTTCTAGCCCTCAACACAATTAACACCAATTAAAGCCACCTCCTAGCAGGATCAACAAGCAGTACCAAACAATTGGTACCTTAGAACCAGAAACCCATTAGTTATTATCATAAAAAAAAGGGTTAACCAAGTGAACAGCTTGATTACACGGCAAGTCCAGCGTTATCAAGTAAAGGAATCCACATACATCTGGAGGGCAATCCTGGGACAAACAAGCCGAATCAGAGAAATCTTGAAGGAGCTTGAGGTTCTGCTGGAGCAAATTCCTTAGCCGTTGATTCTCTGCTCTCAAAGACTCCAACTCTTGATCTTCAGACTTGGTCCCGACAGATGAGTCGTGAACGTGTTCGTATCCTTGCGGGTGGGGGTGGTGGTGGTGATGGGTGACTTCCATCGCCGTCCAAGCAACGTCGGCCACCTCGAGCACCGTCTTAGCCACCTCTATAGCGCCGTGTCCTCCCATCGCCCCTTGCCTAGAAAGCCGAATCGGAGAAAAATGAAGATAATGATTGGATGTATTTACAATTCAGGAGGCCAAGAGCGATTTAAATATTTATAATTCAAATTAAAATAATGATTTAACTTCCAAGGAAATTATAATTTAGCGGAGTTAAATAATCTGTTAACTTGAAGATGTGATATATTAGGTATAGCCAATTTTTAACATAATAATAAAATTGAGAATTTCTTTGGTCAGCATAACAAAATACAAAAAAATAGGTATGCTAGAAAGATTTTGTCTAATTCCTTACTAAGTTTGAAATTAGGAATTAATTGGCATTTTATTTTAAGAATGTAAAAATCTCACCAAATCCGTTTGTGGGCACGGAGGAAAAGCACTATACGCCGTTGGGCACTCTGCTTGACCTATGTTTGAGGTAGAAATAGACAAAATGTCCTATGTTTGAGGTAGAAATCGACAAAAATTTGAAGATTGAATAGAATAAAAATTAAAAATTGTGAAATGTTTGGTTGTGATAGATAAAATAGATAAAATTGTGTTCGTTTTGAGGAAAAAAATATGTTTAGTTGCAATCGACAGAACATAAAAAAACAATGTCAATAATTAAAATATCCTTATAATATAATATGATTAGAAATATGTAATTCATTGATTATTTTAAAATAAATGATTTATATTAGTAAATAAGTTAACAAATAATAATAATAATAATAATAATAACAATAAGAAATTAATTTTGT
>JANIHY010000006.1:19862141-19876032 GCA_027479065.1 Erythroxylum brevipes | reverse complement strand
GTATTACTGCTGTATGTGTTGTGTTGTGGCTGTGTTGGTACTGTGTGTGAGCTGAATCAGTGTTAGAGAAACAGGTCCCTAACACTGCCATCAGTGAAACTAGTTGTTATTCTGAATTAACCTAGTTTGCAAACATTTGCATAAAATTATCAAACTTCATTGACTTCTAAAACTACATCCAAATGACAGGGGACTCTTTAGAAAACAACGGTATTGTAAGGATTTGGTGCAATTTATGAACATATTGATACTCTAACTTCAATGCTTTATTTTTCTCAGTTGATTGACACATCCAAACTGCAACATTTTATTTCTTTTATGTAGTTCTCATTTTATCAGTGTTGCTATTCATTTTGATTGTAGTGCTTAAATGGTACTGTTGGTGATGATACCTCTAAAAATTCTGGGGAAGCTGGAGAAAAGCAAGTTTCTTCAGTAAGAGGAAAACTAGAAGAATCACCTGGAGGCCTCGAGTCAAATAACAATGTGAAGGATATATACTCTGAAGGTGAGGAGATAATGGAAGACTCTCCTGTAATGGGTCTTTTAACGGGACAAAAAGTAACTAAACCAAAAATAGAAGAAACTGAAGAAGTACCAAGTGAGAGCAGCATAGAGAAGGCCCTGTTGAAAATGGCATGTTATATTCAAGCTAATTCTGAGTACCCCAATATCTCTTTTGCTCAACTACTAATCAATCATTAGATTTCATGTTTCCATGAATTGTGCAACCTTAGCAAGTTCAACTTGATTAATTTCAGGAGCATAACTTTAGCAGGACTCCGCTGGTTTTTGGAGGAAGATCCTAAGCTTGATAAATATGCACTTGATCCCTTCAAGAAGGTCATTAGCAACCAATTAGATGAGGTGAAAATTAGGACTTGTTCATCATGTTTTTCTTAGTTCTTTACGTGCAGAACATTGTATATATTTCTTCTGCATGTACTCGAATCTTCTGAAGCTTCTGTACCTAAGAATACAACTTCAAAGAAAGTTTTTCATAGCAAAGAATCTAAAATGTTTAGTGACAATAGTTCAGACTCTTTAGATATGGAGGCTGACAGTGATGTTGAAGATAAGGGAAAACCACAAAGGAAACTTGTCTCAGAGAAAATGTTACCAAACTCTGAAGTTTCTAAGAAATGAAAAAGATGCGAAAAGGAAATCGAGGCCTCTGCTAAGAAACGGATCAAGCCAGAAGAAATTGGATCTGAAGACAATAGTGATGCAGAGGACAGTGTAGATGACTGTGAAGATAATCATTCTCAATCATCCGCTAAAAGGCCAACCAACATTTCAAATCTCAATCCTTTCACAGCTCCAATACCTTGTTTAACTGCCAAATTTGTGCAGATGAAACAATACTTATAAATCTTGTTTCAGAAAAAGGAACGTCCAACTCCAGCTTATGGGAAACGTGTGGAGCATCTAAAATCACTCATCAAATCATGTCGAATGAGGTTTCCTGACTTGCCTTTTACAAGCCTATCAAATTTTATTTCAAGTTGTATATTAACATCATCTATTTGACAGTGTCCCTTCTGCAATTTACAGAAAGGTCAAGCAGGTTCCTGAGAGCAAACGTGATGCCTAGCTAATAACGGCACTAGTGGATTTACTTTCCAAAGAAGGATTGTCATCAAAATCTTTTGAAAAAGGTGTATTTTCTCTTAAGCATCTAGCTTTATCTTGCCAGTCATGAGCTAGGATGCTACTTTACGGGCTGGTGTTGTTCAACTAGTCATTTTCTTAGTGTCTTGTCTATTTTAGTAACATAACAACTTATGTATCCCCTGTGATTTCTTCTTTAGTATATGTAGGTGAAAGATCAAGTATTTTGTTTTAAATTGCATGCTGCACAATCTTTTTATTTGACAATTTCAAAGAACAAGCGAGATGGAAATCTGTGGATTAACCTTATTGTCTTCCCTTTTGATGAGCTGTTTTGTGTCCTCCTATGGATCGTTAACAATTCTTGGGTATTGGACATTCATAAATCTCTCTTCACTAGAGATCATATATCTGCTGATATAATGGCTTCCTCAGAGAGTTTGGAAATTCAGTAAAACTCTGTCTCTGTTTTCATTGTGAACTGTAACCATCTTTTAGCACAAATTCTCCTTGTTGTAGGACCATGTTTTTGAGGTATTGGCTGTGTAATGGAAGGTACAGGTTTAGTATAATTTGGCCAAGTATATATGTGCTTAATGTAATGTGATCAATTATTTGTTTAATGGTGATTTTAGAAGGATTATGGGATTTATATGGATCTATGTCAACAAGCCAAGATGAAGATCGGCCTTTGTTTGCTTATTTGCTTTCCAATTGTCTTGAAATCTCTTTGATCCCGCCTTTCAGAAATCAAAGAAGTCAGAAAAAGAAAGGAAAGAGGGACAGAACTGGAGGGCATTGACATGAGTAACATTGTTCAAGTTCTCGTCGACAGTCTAAAACCAGTTATGTGCCTCCCACAAAGCCTAAAGTGATTGAAAGTGATGCATATAATACTGATGAGGATGATGACAGTGACAGCGACAACGGTGACGATGACAACGATGATGATGAGGAGGACAATGAAGATGATGATACTGTTGGAGATAATCATGGTGATGATGGGCAAAGTGAAGAATTAGAAGAGGGTCAGTGATAATAGAGAAATTATGTGGTTTGATTTTAAAGTGATCTTCCATGAGATCTGGTATGAACAGCAGTGTGTGTGTCATAGTGCCTTTTCCACTTTAACCCCCGATCTCATTTGCTTTATACGCAGAGAACGTGGACGGTGAGTAGATACTGCCTAAATTGGCTAGCAAGATAACTAGTCATCAAGTGGCGGTTGACTGTATGACTTGGTACTATGTATGGAAATTAAGTATTATTCTTTGACGATCTCATTTTTTTGCGTCGGAACAGCTAACCTTTATGGGAGCTAGTAGCAGGCTAGAAGCTTTGCATTTTAGGGTCATATAGGATATCCGGTTTGGTAAATTTTGTGAAAGGGTGCTCAAGTCTGAGAAGCCAAGCTTCTAGTCATTTCAACGTTCTGTATCTTCCATGTGGAGTTAGGTCACGACACCGTCTTAGACAGATACTTGTAGAATATTAAGTGCCCTTCCTATATTATAATGTTATTTCCCTCCTGCATGACACGAGAAATATGATACTGCTTAAGGTTCTGACAAGAATGCGTCTTAAATATGTATGGTAAAACTCTTAACCCAAAATGATTAGGTGGCAAAAAGCATCAGCAACACATTGCTCTACCGATCTTCATTTATGAAGTCAGGATACAAGTAAGTCATCGGACAATGGTTTAAATCGAATTCACAGGGACTAACATTCTTCTGTTTCAGACGGATGGAACTTGTAAATATGAAATAACTAGGACTAGTTGCTTCGGAAAAATGTGGGGCAAGATGGCTAGTTTTACCGGTTAACGAAGAAGGTGGTGAATATTTGCTTGTATTCAGCCCGAACAGAGTTAAGATTTTGGAAATTAAAGCTGCTCAATTAAAAATGTAGAATAGTCAACATTGACATGCTAAGCATATCTAGTATTGGAAGGTAGCTAAATAAAATGATCAATAAGTGCTGAATTTAATGCCTAAGCTTTTAACAGTATCATGAATCAATCAGCTTTTAACAGTATCACGAATCAATCAGCTCCCCATGAGAAAGAATGTGCCTGACTTCGTTGGCAAGATCCATGACATGTTTGTCTTTACATCCTATGCAGGAAGAAGATGGAAGAACATTTCAGTTATAAAGAAAATAAAGATGCACGGGTGAAAGCAAGGTAATTGCATAAGCAATGAACAGAGAAAGTTCACCTATTTGAAGCAAAGCCATTTCCAGGTGAAAAAGGTAATCTCTATTGGGGCCTGATGGTCCTTCAGCATTAATAATTTGCCTTCACAGAGCAAACAAATCAGACAAAAATTTTCAGTGCTGTTTCACTAATCAGGCAACGGAAGATTAGAAGAGAACATGAAGGAACGGGTGACAATTATATTAGAAACTTTTACTAATATGGTATACTACGTTGAGTTATCCCTTCAAATTATCTCCATGTGAGAGTGATAAAAGGTCAGAGCACCTGTTTTGATTAGTTGCTCATGTGGAAAGTGCTGATTTGATTTTATACAGGTCCAAAGGTCAATGCAAGGCCAACAGTTATAAGAGTATTTACAAAGAAATGCATTTAGTTTCATACTTGGCTATCTCTTTAATAGGTGCAGGCCCCAAGTAGTTTTTGTTAAGCTTCTTGTCTGAAGATGCTATATAGCTGAAGAAAGAGAATCTTTAGTCAGGTGTTGTCATATAAAAGAAAAATCACCACAGCGAATCGTAAGTTCTGCTGCTTACACCATTATGCCTGAAACAGCTGGACTTGTAGCTTTGATATCCTGAAAACAAAATTTAAAAGATACTTTATATGATTGATAAACCTATAATGGTGTTGACGTTCGGAACTTACAGTGAAGAAATCAAGGTAAGCCTTCTCGTCATACTGCTTTTCCCTCACTTCTAAATACTGTAGGCCATAACAAGCATGGGATTTGATCAATCAGTTATGGGCTTGATAATGTTGAAATCAAAACAAAGATGTGCAATTGTATAATGTGACAAGTAACCCATGAGCTGAACACTCTACTACGAAAAAGAATGTGTAGCTCAACCTAAATAAACACTTCCATTTTTCTGGATGATCAGACTTGTGTGGAAATAAGCTCAAGGGTTTCTGTATTTGTGAAGTCAACAATTTGCTAAGCTGACCCGCAGTTCCCTTTTCAGGACTAAAGGAGGGTATAGTGTATTATCCAACATTGAGAAGTTAATTTCTTGAGATAGAGCATAACATCTAAACAGAAGTTTGGAGGAAATGGCCAATTTTTTAAAACTCCAAAAGGTAAAAAGAAGCTCATAGCCTCAGAAAGATGACTGCAAAGAAAACTCCAGTACCATCCAACCCAGCAAGATCAAGAATCCAACGAGTACCTTCTGTGCTTCTCAGCGTGACAGATAATGTAATACCAAAGAAGGCGAATGATTTAAGACAAGGGTGTCAATTTAAGAGTAGTGTTGAGTTGAAAAACAGTATGCCCTCGGTTAGAGTATTGTTTAAGAAGCTTGCCAAAAGTACCAACTAAAATTAGGCACACGGGAGGCCGTCTCACATTCAACATAGATTAAAGGCCTCTCAATGAACACTGCCCTGGGGGCAATTATCATGTATGTGATCTCACTATAAATTCACACAAGAATGTAACTAGAGATTTAAAAAGTGGTTTAGCCAATGATTCAATAAATTAAGCTGAAGAATAGTACCGTTATTGCAGTTTCTTCATCTTCCTTATTAGAGACCTTGTACGCAACTCCCCACTACAGCCTCGTACAATTACACAGAAAGAATCTATTTAGTACATTGATTGACCTGATAATCTTGTGTATCACAGCAAAGAACTTCCAAGAACATAAACAGTTAACAAGCAAAGAATAATACGAATGAAACACCAAAGACTGCATCTTCACACAAACTAATTTGTTCAGTAGAATAGTATAAACTGAGAATATCGCACTCTTTCCCACGTTACTTGTTCAATCTCTAGTATTTATTTTAGTAATCTAGGGAGAAAAAGAAGCCAAGACTGAGGCCCCAGGCGTGGAGCCATAACTTTGGTCCAATCTGTCTGAAAATTCAGTCTTACAAATACAATGCGCTTAATAGTGCTAAGAATTTACATCTACCTACAGAGTTGAAAGCTTGAGAGTTACTGCAATTTCTCAATGAGCAAAATTGATCGGTTAGTACCAAGGCTTACAAGAAAGAACCTAAATGATTCATTAAAAATAAATAAAATGGAAAAAGTGATGAAAATAGGGAAGTTGGGTTACATGATTATGGATGAAGAACTCACACAAACTTCATCGTCAGCAGGTTCCAACGTCACGGTTCTTCCTGGATACTCTGGAGTTCCTCTGTGGTCAGTGCTTCCTATAGACAACACAGTAATAAAAAACTACCCATCATTATCCCACTCACTAACAGGATAATAATCAGCGCAGGTAGGGATATGAGGATTGAAAGGTGAGACCTTGGTAAAAGACACGGCGATAGCCTCTGATAAAACCAACAAGGCGATCATCATAGTTAAACCCTGCTTTCCATATCAGAGAACCATACCCAAATACCCACATCACCATTTCTTGGTTGCACTGACCTCTTACACACACACTCTCTCTCTATGAGACGAAGGTTGTGGCAGTTAGAGAGAGAAAGTGCAATGGTTTGTAGAAGTACAAAAGGACAATAATGGTTAACGACCAATCACCAGTTCAGGCCTGTCTGTCCCACCTGCTTCCTAATCCAATAAAAACTCGACATCGCAACCATCGCTGTTTTGGGTAGGGCTTTCTTTTGCTTTCACTTATTTTAACGGGTGCTTTGGAGCTGCGGCTTGCTTGAAGTCGGGGCCTTAGTGAATCTAATCGGCCATATTATATTAATAAATCTCTTTAAATCAAACTGTCTTTATGTATGCAATTATTTAAAATTTAAAGTCAGAGTTTTACCTCCTGTAAGGAACTTACCTGGCTCAAGCAAAAATTAGTCTAAAAATAAATAGCTTAAAGGTACCTTCCTATAGTTAAGATCCTCTTAAGACATCTCGTGAGCAAAAAAAAAAAACTCTTTAAATAAAATAAGTGATAACAAACTGATTTAATATGATCCCAAATGATTCACTTCTTATAAGTTATAATCATAATATAAAATCTTTCAATTTCTTACCTAGTCTTATTCTTCATCATAAATCTCATTATGAACTACTTTTCATACTCAACTTTAACTCACTCTTTTTCATATTTTTGGTTATGCATGTTTGTCTTTCTTCTTGAAAATTTTTTTACCAAAATTCATTTCTTGTGTCTGTCTAGAATATTTACCTCTTATTGTTGCTTTAATCATGCCATTTTCAAGACATCACATTTGATCTCTTGAAAATATCTTTTTTTTTTATACCAACACTCTTCTTATTGCCAATTCCTCTCCTTCTAAATCTTCTATTATTTCACAGTTTCAAACTCACAATCTCTATCTCAACAACCTCCTTGACCTTTGATATTCATCCCATGATTGCAAATATACATGAATATGCTTGAACTCAATGTACATTTCCTGATTATATGCCTACACCACAATCACACACAACCATTATGTTCTTGACCCCACCTCCTTCTTCCATGCTAACAAAATTTTCCATTAGCACGCGACAATGTTTGATGAGTTCAATACTCTTATTACAATGAAACATGGGCTGTTGTTTCCTATCCTCCGAATACCAACATTGTCAGTAATAAGTAGAAATTATAACATATTTTATACTATTATTTTTATATTATTTACATAATATATATGAGTTAAGGAAATTATGTTACTTGATAATTTTATGGTGGTGCTCACCGCCACAGGCTTATCTCTTGTTTCAGACTCCTTTGACTCAACCGAAGTCTCTGGTGCCGGAACAAAGTCTTCTTCATCCTTACAATTTCCATCTGCTGCTGGTGCAGCTGATGGCTTATTATTTGCCTTCCACCTTACTCTCTTTTCCCTTTTCTACAAGACAAAACCAAAGGGTTTTTTTCTCGCTAAGGAATAGTAGATAGCATAGTCCCCGTAAAAGGATAAACACACACATTATCGAGAAATGGTGACTAGAACCTTGCCGCATATCAGGTATAAGTAGAACTTTGCAACATATTAGGTGTATTTGTCCTACTATTCTCTTAATAACTTTGTTTCTAAACTTGCATCATATAATGAAGATCTTTTTTTTTTAAACTGTCGTTATCCTATTTTAATTATTTATTACATTTTTTGTTTACATCTTTTTTATTTATTTGACTTTTTGTCATATCTTTCACATCTGCAAATGGGACTATCGGAAACAACTTCTCTATTATATAGGGAAGATTATATACTATCGGACCTTCCTAAACCTCGCTTTAGTGTGGGACTTTGGACTGACTGTGATGATGATGATATAGGTTAAATTATTTTATTTTTTATTAATTATTCAAGTTATTTTATTTTATATTTTATTTTTATAAAAAGTTTAAATTGTACTAAGTATTTTGTAATTTTCAAGAAAAAAATTAGAAAACAATTTGGCCCAAATGAAATTCAGCCTAAAAGAAAATCCTGAATTAAGCATTAGCACACTAGAAACAAACCCAAGACCTAGTCCACTTCACCAGTAGAAGAAGAACAAAATGGTGTAGTAGCCACGAAAAGCAACCAAAATAATAACCAAGAGGATAAAACATAGAAGGAAAAAATTGCAAGGTACATTAGTAGAGGAAGCCAAAACACAACGCACAGAAGTAGAACTGGATCAGAAGAAAACACATAGTAGTAGAAGGATAACAAAACAACACAACAACAACACAATAAAGTGAGAGAATCCAAAAGCCAAAATGACGTAGCACCAAGAGCAGGAAAAGAGGAAGTAAAGCACAACGACAAGGTTCAAAGGAGAACAAATCAACAGCAAAACACAAGGCCAGAATAAAAGTCCAAAATGCAGAGAAGATAAGAGGAAAATGCAACACCAACAGAAGCAAAACGTATAGCAGAGGTAGGAGTAAATCACAACAGAGAATAAAAAGGCAAAACGCAAAAAACAAGCAAAAACAGGGAAGAAGATAAATAGAAAGCAGTGTTAGGGGTGGGGGAAGCAGGAGACTCATCCAACTAATGTTTTCTACACCAAATGAAAGACATTTTATGGATCGGTTTATTAAGTCATACTTGAATCAATGATAGCGTTTGTAAGGATTGACTTAGATAAGGCAGTGAGGGAATCAATCCTTATAAAAACTATCATAGATTCAGGTATGACTTAATAAATCGATCCGTAAATTGTCTTTCAATTAGTATCAGAGTAAGGTGTTGCATTATTTGTTGTTTGCCATCATCAACTATTCGTTTCGTTTCTAGAATGATTGTTTTATATATTTATAAAGGCATTGCTTTCTTCATATACGACTTCTTGAATTGCCATGAATGGAACTACCATAAACAAGAACACACAAATAGAAGCGAACTGTAGTTTCTTAATGAATTTCGATGTTGATTTTTATGGAATGGGAAAAGTTATTTTTGGATGTTAATAGAATTAGTTTTCTGATGACTTGAACCCCATTCTCAATGCTTAACTGAAATGAAATATATATGGAAAGACCGAAACAAAATATAGATGGATGGACTGAAACAAAATATGGATGGTTTAGAGTGAGAAACTTACATATGTTTGTTTCGATGTTTTGACCACCGAATAAGTAAATGGTGATGTCATTATTGTTGGATCAAGTCAAAAGAGGATTTTGGAAAGGAATTGGAAGAAGAATATATGAAAGAAAGAAGATGTTAGAATTAAAAAAAAAAGAACAGAAGAAACTAATGTGTAGCATCGTTGAGGAAGATGAGGCGTATGCATGCGTCTCACATGATAGAAGTGACGAACAGCACGTGCCCATCGGGTCATACAAATTTTTTAAAATTTTTTAATTATTATAACTTTAACGGTTTGAATATTGATCCTACTTAAGGTATTTTATTTTGGGTCATAACTCATAATTCATTAATTAATTGATAATTTAAATTAATTAATGAAGTTATCAATTAGTTAATTTAGGTTTATACGCATAAAAGTTGCATATATGTGTTTGCTATATATCATATAATTTTGTGTCATATTATGTTTTAATTGGTACTTTGAACACTTATATTAGGCCATGCTTGGAATTACATTTTCTTATTATATGTTGAATGTGCTACATGACATTATGATAATTTAGAATAGTTTGTTAGTTACCAAAATGACCAAACTAATTAAATTAACCTAGTGGCATGTATGATAATTGTCCAATTAAATGTTTATTGCATGGAAAGCTTGTTAGTTACCAAAGTGACCTTGCTTGAAAAGAAATTTATACAATTAATTATGCATTCTTTCAATTGTTCATATTGATATGATGCTATTAAAATGATCTAAAGGTTGAACTAAACAATTGAGATCATTATCGATCACGCAAAGGTGGATCATTCAAAGGTGGATCATTCAAAGGTGGATCATTGCTTATAATTAATAACATTAAGGGACTTTATCAACATATTTTATTAATATTATTGTATATCCAAAGATAACATGCATGTTGACTAAAATATGATTGATTATCTATTATAGTGAACTATATTCGCATCATAATAGGTTACAACTATGCCTTTAAATTTAACCCAAATGAGAATTTAAATGCATAATGAAAGTGTATTAGTTAGTTTGAATCCTTTTAGGTTTACTCAAAGCATTAATATGTGAGCTATATGTTATGTTTGCTGCATTAACTAATTTGTTTGTTTTAGGAAATGGGCCAATCAAGTTTAATGGTCCGAACTATGCTGATTGGTCCAAACAACTCCAGTTCTAACTGGATGTAATAGATTTAGACTTGGCCATAGTTTCAGATGTAAGGCCTACAACCATAACTGAGACTAGTTCTAAAGATGACAAGTTTTATTATGAAGCTTAGGAACGGTCTAACAGGCTGAGCTTGAATTTGATGCCAATGATGATTGCCAAAAATGTAAAGCCATCAATGCCTAAAATGAACAATGCAAAGGAGTTCATGTTGAAGCTTAAAGAATACTCCCAATCGGATATAGCCGACAAGTCAATAGTAGGGACTTTAATGAGTAAGATGACGATCAAAAAGTTTAATTGCTCACAGCCTATTCATGATCATGTAACATATATGTTAGATATAACTGCAAAGTTGAAATCCATATGAATGGATGTAAGTGAGTCCTTCCTTATATAGTTCATTATCAACTCATTTCCTTTTGAGTTCGATAAGTTTTAGGTGAATTATAACACCATTCAGGAAAAACGGAACCTTCAAGAGATTAAGGCCATGTTGGTTCAGGGGTAAGGGAGATTGAAGAAAATGGAGGAGCACTCCGTTCATCTCACATTTCATCAAGGAGCTAGTAGAAGTAAGAACAAACTAAGAAAGAAAGGCAAAGATAAGGACAAAGCCCTCAGCAAAGTTAATGAGGGCCAAATCATAAAGATAAGAGGTGCCACTCCTGCAAAAGCCCTAGTATTTCAAGAAAGATTTCCCTAAAAGAAAGGCTTTGTTGACCCCCTAATTTTTTTGAGGAAAAAGCATGATTTAAATAAATTATGAGGTCCTTAAGGGATTATTTTATGTAGTTAAGTTTTATGTCAATGTTGGTAAGATTTTATGACATAGATTAATTGAATTGAAGTATTAATGTTATAAGAGTGCATAAGGGGCATTCTTACAGGATCAATTAAGTATAAGAGTTATAAGGCTTATATTGGAGGGCAAAAGGGACATTTTATGATTATTAAGAGTATGAATTAGAAGAAGAAAATGGTGAATGAGAAGAGAAAGAGGGAGATTGTCATTGGAGACAAAGGAGGAAGAAGAGAAAAAGAGAAAATTTAGGGTTTGTCAAGATATTGAAGAGTTTGAAGCTTCAACAAGTAAGTATATATAGCATTCCACTCCCGCAAGACCCAAACTCGACATCAAGGGTGATGTCCGAGCCCGTGCCTCACGAGGGTGGTATGCTAGAACAGTCAAAGCAGTTCAAAAATTCCGTAAGACATTTTTTTTAAACAATCGTATACGCGGAATTCAATAAGCGAATTGGGCCCGCTTTAATTCGAAAATAGTTTCGATCACAACACAATTACAGTCCTTAAAAAGGCAGTCAACAGTATTTAATCAATATATGCATAAAATCCATAGCCAAATCGGGCCCAATACTAATCGTGAACACTTTCTGTAATCACATCACAAATACAACATTTGTCATTTGGGACCCACTAAAATAAAAATCACTAATCTGCGATAATTGCAGAAATAAGAATTTACACATGAATCAGAAGGACACTAATGCAAACGTGAACTGATCCTAACCCCAAATCTCTGACTTGCATGCAGAAGGCATACTCCCGTTTGTCTAATGGGGTACTCTTCAATTCCTGAACGATAGTTGCAATTTTGGGTTAGTTTGCGAACTCAATAAGAAACTATCATCGATGGTTCACCCAATTCATGCATATCGAAAGCAATACACAATTTCAGTCAATTACACATTCAATATCCTCATATAACAATTATCAGGCAAATGTAAAGCATTAAATACCTTTTTTTCTCTCATGTTCACAATTTAATCCTTGCACATAAAAGTTGCACACATAATCTTTTCCCATTATTTTCCATTTTTATTCTGAGTTGTGACTGAGCGCTTTAACAGTGAATAGTATTCAGTAAACGCGTCTTAGGGGGAGGAGAGCCCTCAGGGAGTGCACTTCCACCCTTCGATATTGCCCGCTTTGGCGTGATGGCCACCCTCACGGTTTTGCTTCGCCCCTACTCGAGGGCTGCAAACGTGTCTGCCCCTTTCGGGCTCAGTAAACAGTAATTACGTCTTAGGAAGTAGGAGAGCCCTCTGGGTATGCACTACTTTCCACGCATCAGTAGGGATAGGAGAGCCCTCTGGGTATGCACTAATCCCTTTCAAGCTCGAAGCTCTTTTTCAGTGATCGAGCTTGTAGCTCTTAGTGGCAGCTCCAGTCACAACCATTATTAATCAATCAATTATGGAATTCATTTATCACATGCAATCAGAATCAATTTATCAGAAACAATCATTTCATTTCCAATTTTGCACTACCATATATTCACAATTTATCCCATGGAAGCATTCACAAACAATCACATGCAATCAAATCCCATTTTATCAAAAACAGTCATATTACACAACATTCAAAACACAGAACAGTTATCAATCAGAGATTGAGGAACCAACTAGGTTACTCACCTGTACATCCGAGCTACTGCCTGGAAGTCCCAGCAATATCCGTAGAATATTGTTCCAATGGTGCCTCTAGAACAGCAAATAATTATTCATTACTAAATGCATAATCAAGATAATTCAATGATGCACATGTCTTAAATAAAAGATGTACAATGCCTATTCATGACCTTCCTGGCACTATTTCCCAATTTTCACTTTCTTTTGTCAAAATCTAACTTTTCACTCAATTGCTCAATAATGACTCATTTCAATTCAATAACATATTACGGAACTCCACCAATTTCAATTCTAACATTCAGTCAATTTACCAAGTCATACCCACAAGGATATTATCAAGAAAGACCTCAAAATCAATGTCACTATTCTCTAGATCAAAATTCACCCTTTATGCTCATTTTCTAAAACTCTCAATAGCATTGAATTTATTTTCAAGGTCTCAAAATTATACTCCAGTTGTCATGAAACAATCCTTAGGTTACAATAGAAAACCATATTCAACTTTTTTTTTCACATCAATTATAGACCTCTTTCTCTAGTTTATAACGAATAAAAAATCACCTCAATTGGAGGTCTACACCATTAGTTATGACTCAAAAACTAAACCAACTCAGTTCAGGAAAACCAGTCTCGCCGCGAAGTATGGCACTCGTCGCGGCATAAGGAGCGACTCGCCGCGACAACAAGGTAGCTTACCGCGGCATGGAGAGTTTAGGGGCTTGCCACGGCGTACTTCAGTAAGCTTGCCGCGGCGAGGCCTTTGCGCGCGCTGTGGCAAGAACACAATTTTCAGGCCGCGACGTGCGGGCTCCCCAACCGTCTTCTCCGACGAATTTTCACTCTTTTTCTCTCTAAAAATCAGCCATAACTTACTCAAACACTACAATCTTTAACATTTAAACCCATCAATGCATTTCAACAACAATAAAACAACATTAAACCCATTTTACTTACCAATCAAGCATCCAATCCTCAAATCTT
>JANIHY010000006.1:19606210-19619268 GCA_027479065.1 Erythroxylum brevipes | reverse complement strand
AGTTTAGTACTACCTTCCACCCCCGAAATCAATGGTCAGTTAGAGAAGACCATTCAGACACTAAGGACATGTTGAGAACATGTGTGATGGAATTCTGACGGAGTTGGGACTGACACTTGCCTTTGATAGAGTTTACTTATAACTATAGTTATTAGACAAGTATCAGTATGCCACCCTATAAAGCACTTTATGGAAGAAAGTGTAGGAAACCTCTATATTGGGATGAGGTTGGTATAGTCAAAATTGAAGGAGTGGAATTGATAAAAGTTACCACTCAGAAGATAAAAGTCATTCGAGAGAAGGTGAGAGTTGCCCAGGATCGTCGAAAGAGTTATGCAAATAAGAGGCGACAACGATTAGAGTTTGTAGTTGGTGACATAGTTTTCCTTTGGATATTACCATGGAAATGTATTATCTGATTTTATAGCCAAGGGAAGCTGAACCCTCAATATATTTGACCTTTTCGTATCCTGGAGCGTGTCGGGACTGTGGCGTATCATTTGGAATTGCCATCAGACTTAGATAGGATCTATAATGTGTTCTATGTCTGGATGCTTAAAAAGTACATACTAGGTCCATCTCAAGTTTTGGAGACACCTCTAGTAGAGCTGAGAGAAGACCTGAGTTTTAAGGTGAAACCAATTTAGATTTTGGATCGACAGATAAAGAGATTACGCAGTAAGAAGGTACCCACAATCAAAGCTCCTTGGAAGAGTGACAAGGTCGAGGAAATGACATGGGAGCTTGAAGATACTATGAGACATTAGTACCCCCATTTATTTGTTCCCTCGATTTAGAAGTTTTGAGGATGAAACCCTTTTGAGGAGGGGAGGACTTGTAACACTGGACTCTTTGAGCCATTTTGTATTGTTCCATACTTGGAGATGCTACTTTATATTGATATATACATGGTTGTATATGAGTTCAAAGTTGTATTTAAATTCTTTTAGGTATATATGTCAGTTATTTATAATATTATATGCCCTTACATGAACTTAGAGTACATTGGTATGAGAAATCTTGAAGATTTCTGACATATAAGCTTCTAAGTGTATAAAACTGAGTCCATTGGATGGAAACTACTATGCCTTAGAGGTGATTACGCATGATTTATAGACTTATTGGACACTTAGAAAGCTTAATTGGAAAAGTTGATGTTCATAAGGGCTTATTTACTAATTGTTAAAAGTCAAAGGACTTAAAATGTAAATTTTCAATTCTTAGAGGATCAATATGTAATTTTATAAAGTTAAAGGGCTTAATTATTATTTTCAAAAGTCCATGGACCAAAATAAAATAAAAGTTTAGGAGATTCCTAAATCTTGGCTTAATTGCAAATTTAGGAAAAGTTTGAAGGGTAAAATGGTAATTTCACATAACCTAAGGGCAAAAAGATAGTTTTACCATATTTTAATCAAAGACGAGTCAATATTCTAGACCCTTCTTTATGTATGGCAATGCACCCCATTACTAAGGATTTGAAACATTTTGCTTTAATTAAAAGAAAGGAGAAGAAAGGAGGAGAAGAACTATTTTCGGCTATCACTAAATCCTACCTTTTTTTATTTTCCATCCCAAATTAAGGTTTTCTAAGCTAATTTGGGATCAAGGAACTGAAATTTATCATTATATTTGAGAAATTCTCAAAGGATTTTAAGATATCACCAAATGAAGGTTTAGGCAAGTTTTGTCTCATCTTTCTCTACATTATGATTTTGAGTTTGGTGTTAAGATATGTTGTTCTCCATGCTTGAATATACATTAAACATGTTTAGATGAATGAAATGAGTCATGGAGAAGCCCCTTTAAGTCAAAAACAAAATACCGTCTCTTTGGTGAAAGTTTGTGAATTTTTGAATAACTTTTGAAATTGATGATTTAAATGAATTCTATGGTGTTAATTGTACATGTATAATATAAGTTGATGATGAAAAATGAAGAAGTATATTTGATGAGGCTTGGTCGAAATGATGGGAGAAGGAATGGATTAATGTAAAGAGTTGCATAATTATGAAGGATATGGCTTAAATGAAGGGAATTGGATTGAATGGAGTGGCAAAATGTGTTGTTATTTAGAAGTGTTTGTTATATAATAAGATAGGAGCATGAAATACTACGATAAATTCTTGAAAATATGACTTGAAATTCATGCACATTAGGTGTTTGATAAAAATTCTAAGTGAATTTGAGTTAGGATTTAAGGATTCCTAGCGATATACATTAGAAAGCGGCTTTCATGTTTACTTAGAGTAAACTTGAATTTTGCTCAAATTGATGAGTAATGATCGAATTTTATAGCTTAAAGATAGTGATATTGTGTTTTATACACTTATGTGATGATGTATAAATATGAGATATATGTTCAAGTAGTAAATACATTTTATACTTTTTTTAATGTATAAAGGCTTGGGAGTTGTGAATCAAGGAGCTAGTACTAAGGATTGTTGAAGTTAAGGAAGTGTACACCTTCTTTTGAGGTGAGTTGAGGAAACCATATCTCTCAAATGGGATTATCTCATCCTAAGATATGCATGATGACTTGTATGTGAATTTTGACCCTATGTAATGCATATTAGAATTGAATCTCAAATAGATGCTAGTATACCTGTGTATTTAATAAACGACTTTGTTTTGAAACTGATGTTTTTTTACATATTTTGAGAAATGATATTATTTTTAACAAGCCTGCACTTGAAGTGCAAAGGATAATGTTTTTTTTTTTATGAAACTACATTTTTGAACAACTTTGCATTCAAAGTGCAAAAGATGATTTTTATTACATGAAATAATGTTTTGGAATTTACATATGCATAATTGAGTCATTTATGTTGTGTGGATTTGTTCTTTTGTGGCTTAGAGCTATGGCAAGGTTTCATTTTATCGGTTGGACCGATAAATAATGGCATGATGCCTTACTTGATTTTTGTACTTAATATTTGTATATGATTTTTGTGATTGGTGAGGTAACGATTAGCTAATCGTGTGCTAGGCACAACAGATTAAGCAACCTCTGTACCCTTGACACTGGTACATAAAAGTTGAGACTTTGTATCAACATCTTCTACAGGACTTGCAGGTGTCTAGACACCAACGAGGTCATCACCTAGGGTCATGATGCTCTTATCGAGTGTAGTATAGACTCACCACGGATGAAAGTCAAGTCAATATCAGGAATTGGTAGGTGTGCACACTAGTTTGGCTGGCTAGTGTCGACACTCATGATTGCTTTGGCTTATTTTGAGATTTGTTTTCTAACGAGATTTGATTTATACATGTGATGTTTTTCTACTTTTGTGTACTGGAACTGAAATCTATGTTCACTAGATAAGTGATTAATAGGCTAGGCATATATGGTTCCTAACCAGTATATGTTGAGTCATAGGCTAGGCCTATGTGTTTCTATGTGATGTATGTTCACTTAATAGGTTATCTATACCATCTTTGTCTGTATCGAGTTCTAATTGCAATATATGTTTAGACTACTAAGTACATAGTGTACTCACCCCCTCCGCTTTCAAACGTGGCAGATTAATTTAGTGAGCTTAAAGCTCTGTGTGGATCTTGCGATTTTTTGGACATTTTTAGAGCATTACCACACGTGTGTAGTCTCTATTTTGTACTTTAGTTACATAGTGGCTCATGAACTGTTTTACTGTATTTATTAGATTGTTTATGTTGATATGTTTTATGACTATATAAATTTAAAACTTGACTATTTTGTTTTGTTTTTTTTGAGAAATTAAAATTTTCATTAATGGGATAAATTACATAGTGGAGACTTAAAACTAACATAGTATACTAAAGCAACAACTCATCAGTAAGATCAAAATACTACAACGTTTTATCTCAAGACTACTAGTACAAGACAACAACGTTCAAATTTTATCTACCCCGCTATTAGGGTAAAACCACCCATGTCTTTCTCGTGACTTCAAATTCTTTTCCCAACTTAGATGGGCGATGCGTTTGGCACTAAGGAGAGGCTCTAGAGTTGGTGTTAACTCCGACAATCGACAAGGTCTTCAATCGACTTCCAAAGGATTCTTCTTCACAGGTAATTAGCTTCTTCACATTCCTTATTTAACGATTAGGGTTTTCTCTAAGACATTTCTTGATTCCCAGGAGAACTTTGTGACTTCCAGGTGGTTCCAATGGCCATGTTGTTTTCCAATCCTCTTCCAATCGACTATATTCCACAGGTAGACATCTCCTTCTCTTTCAACTTTAGAGATTAGGGTTGGATCTCTAAGAAATTTCTTTCTTTCTGAACGTGGAATAGGGGTTCTATGTAGGCTTCTTATCGGAGACGATTTGAAGAGTGAGAACATGATTAAGGTCAGATCTTCTACTTCTTCTTCCATTTCTTCATCCATATACCTCTTGTAACATCCCGTTACCGATGCGATGGGTGTATCGGTAATTTGGATCGGGTTAGACTGGTGTATCCATACTCTGGCATGATCATGCATTATATAGCTTCTATATTATTGATAAATGATTGTGATTGCACAAGCATATGTATGTACATGCATGTATGACAATTTCCCGACTTGATTGTGTGAATTGGAAATTAGGTGAAAAATTGTACAGATTAGGGTTTGATCATAAAATTAGAGTGAAAATCGAATTTAGGGATTTGAGAAATGAAATTGGAGTGTAGGAATATGTGTTTTATATTTTTGAGGATTTATAGAAATTTTTCGGGAAGTTTTAGAGTTACGGGTCCGGACCGAAAAATTGGCTTAATGACTGATAAATTGGATTCTGGTTCTGAAATTGATTGATAATTGGCATGAAATAATTTGAGTTAGGATTTTAGGACTTATTATTCATATTCATTTCGAAAATGGGAGAGAATTAGAATAAGAATTGAATTTTTAGATCTTAAGAATTGGACTTGTGTCAATTAAATTGCCAAACAAGCCCTAAGTCCCTTTGTTTATAAACCCTAACCTTTAAAATTTGTCTTCCACGACTCTCACTCTCCTTTGAAAGAAAACTCGATTTTTCTTCTCCTCCATAGTGATCTTCCTTGGTTGTTTTTCTTCATCTCTTTCTTGCAAATTGCTCCCTTCTTCATCATCAATCTAGCTTAAGCCTTGGATTCAAAGATGATGTGGTTTGGTGGAAAAATGGATGAAAACCGTGGGTATCGATTGTGTTGAGGGTTGGAGTTCTTGGTGATTTCTGAAAGGTTGAAAGCTTGAATCAAGTAAGTTACTACTTCCTTATGTCTTAAATTGTTTGATTTGATCATTGAATGGAGTTATAAATTGTTTAAGAATTTAGAAGTTTCGGATGATGTAGGTTTTAAGGAAAATGTTGATTTTGATTTGGGTATTTGAGAAATAATGTGGATTTTTATGGATTGAGGTTAGGAATGAATTGAGTTTAGTATATGAAGTTGTTTTGGAGTGTTTAGAATGGAAAGGAATGGATTCTTATCAGAAGATCTGAGAAATTTCTAGGTTTCGGACGCAAATCTGGGATCGCACGTCGCGACGTGTGATGAACACGCTGCGACGAACCTTCCCCCGTCTTGCACGTCATGACGAATGTTTATTCCCACGCCGCGACGAATGGATTTCAGTCGCACACGCAACGAGCAAATACGCACGCTGCGGCGAGCGTGTGCCTTCCGCACGTCGCAACGAGCAAAGGCATACGTCGCGATGAGAGGCGAGGCGTGCATCGCGGCGAAGGCGAGGCGACTCGCCTCGGCGAGCGACCTTGCGCCGCGGCAAGGACGTCCAAATGGGCCTATTGAGGTGCTTTGAATTAGAGAATTTTGAGGTTAAATTCGGATTGGTTCTTGATTGATTGAGATTTAGAGAATTAAGAATTGTGAAATTATAAGAAAGAAATTTTGGAATTTAATTTGGTGATTCTCGAAATCGGGTGGTGATTGAATAGTGAATTTAATTTCGATTTGAGGATAATTCCTAGGACTTGAGATTTGACTTTGAAGAGTTTAGAACATAGTCAATTGAATTATGGTATTAAGAATTGTTATGAATTAGGGTGAAAATGTGGAATTGAGATTATTCGAGAATAAGGTCAGAAATGTCATAACGTGTATAGTGCATAATTTATTCGCTACATATGCATTATTGAATATTAGAAATTGAGCAATTGATAATGTTAGTTTATTTTGATTATTTTGATTGTTATAGAGACTCAAGTGGATCGTCGATCGTCCGATATAGCTGAGACTTCCCAGAAGTAGCTCAGAAGTTCAGAGGTGAGTAACCTAGTTGGTTTCTCAACCTATATGTGTTTAAATTTATGCACCTATGCCATGTGGAGTTAAAGACGGATTATGTGTGTTTGTTTTGATTGATTTCGGACCACAGGTGTCTGAAATATTTGGAATGTGTTATAGAAGTGTTGAATGTGCATAATTGAAAGTGAATTGGTTAAATGTGAAATTGGACATAGAGTGATAGGTTGTGACACGAATATTGCTAATTGGAATATATGCATTCATGCATAACTGCATGATCAGATAATGACAGTTGTGACCGGTGGAGCCAACGTATTACAGAGCTTTAAGCTCAACGCTCAGGGCTTCATGCCCAATGTATTTAGAGCCATTGGCTCAACGTATCAGGGCATTCAGGCCCAATGTTTTCAGAGCCTCAGGCTCAATGCAATGTGCCTGTCACTGGGATAGTTTCAGGCGCACGGTCACAACAACGAAATGAAAATGGAAAAGTGTCACCTGTGCATCGCATATATAATGATTAAATGAGACTTGTTTGAAAGGCGAAATGCCTTGTAAATGTGGAATTAATTGTATTGATTTTCAATGGTGTTTGTATATAATATGATATGAATTGTTTGTATATGCATGAGTTGGGTGAACCATCGATGATGGTTTTTCGCTGAGTTCGCAAACTCACCCAACATTGCAAATGTTTTTCAGGACAACAGTAGTTGACTCCTAGCTCCGGTTAGCAGATATTTTGCCTTGTTGAGAGCGTTGGCAAGAAAGTATGGCTCACAGGTCGGTCAGCTGGGATATCTTTTGGGGGTGACCTAGTTAGGAATATGTAGTTCATTTTGGATTTGTACAGTTGTAATTATGACAGAATTGTGAACTTATGGTTTTTAAGGAATGAAATGAGAAATCGTTTGGGTTTAAAATTTAGTCAATTTGATATTGTAGTTTTAATTGATTGATGCCATGTGGATTTTAGAAATGATCGAATCGTAGTGCACCCTTAACGTGGGTTATGTATCGGAATGACCTACGGGCGTCTCGGTGCGTAGCCTACGGTAAGGGGGCGCTACAGTACAGATGAAGAAGGAGCTTAAGGATCATTTCCTTCCCACGAATACTTCTTGACTCGCAATGGATGCCTTGAAGAGGCTCAAGCAAGAAGGATTGGTAAAAGACTATGCTAAGTCATTTAGTTCTCTAATGTTAGATATTGAGAATATGACTGATGAGGACAAGCTCTTTAATTTTCTATCCAGGTTACAATCGTGGGCTCAAATGAAGTTACAAAGGCAAAATGTGAAGGACGTGGTTGGTGTGATTGCGGCCACTGATGCTTTGGTGGATTTTTGATTAGCAAAAGATTCTAAGGTGAGCTCTTTAAATTCTTCTAAGGGCAAAGGCCACGCCTAACAAAAGAAGACCGAGGGGAAGAAGAAAAAAGCCACCAAGAAGGGAGACTTCAAAGGTAAGAGCAACCAGCATGGTAGCTCTAAGAATGGGGAGATGTCTTCAAAGAAGGGCAAGGTTGCTTGTTACTTGTATGACAATCCACACTTTGCCAAAGAGTGCCCTAGAAAGAAGAAGCTGAATGCCCTAATTGTCGAAGAAGATGGTGAATCTTTGGAAGATGCGGCATTGAATCCGATCACATTGCTTAATGGGGTTAGTATTGAGTTGGTTCCCTTTGATAGACCAATGTATGTGGGTGTATAGGTTGGGGAAAAGACGTGACCTCGATGGTGGATATGGGTGCGACCCACAGTTTCCTAAGGGAAAAGATAACTCGGAAGTTAGGCATAAGGGTGTCTAAGGCCTCAATGAAGATTAAAACCCCTGTGGGGAAGGCACAAGTAGTTACAAGAATTGCTTACAACGTTCCAGTCAGCATTGGAAGTTGGCGTGCCAAGATGAATTTCATCATTATACCATTGGAGGATTTCGAGATGATATTAGGGATCGATTTTCTCAAAGCAACAAAGGTGATGTTGTATCTAAGTTTGGGAGGTATGATGCTGATGAATGAACAAAATTTCTTCTACATGAATTATTGTAGGTTCGGTGGTGGAACGAAAAATGCTACAATGTCGGTAGGACATATTTCGGCCATGAGCATCGAAAAAGGGTTGAAGAAAGGTATGGACACCTATTTCGTTTCCATGTGAGAGATCAACGAAGAACACGTGGTATAAGTCCCTGATGTAGTTGCAAGTTTGTTGAGGGAGTTTCGAGAGGTGATGCTGAAAGAGTTATCAAAAACTCTTCCCCCTCATAGTGAGGTAGATCACAGGATTGAGTTGGTTCTTGAAGCGGTCCCACCTACACGTGCCCCATATAGGATGTCCCTGGTAGAATTGGCGGAACTTCAAAAATAACTTGGTGATTTGTTGGAGGTAGGGGTCATCCAACAATCTAAAGCTCCATATGGTGCCCCGGTATTGTTTAAGAAGAAACAAGATGATACATTGAGGATGTGTGTGGACTATCGAGCAATGAATAGGGTAACGATCAAGAACAAGTATCCGGTACCTTTGATTCAAGATTTAATGAATAGTTTGTCAAGGACTGAGGTGTTCACAAAGTTGGATCTTCAGAGCATGTATTGGAAAGTGTGGATAGCCAAGGGTGATGAGAAAAAGACGTGTGTAACTCGGTATAGATCCCACGAATTTTTAGTTATACCATTTGGATTAACTAACGCCCCTGTGACATTTTGCAACCTAATGAATGACTTACTATATGACTTTTTGGATGAGTTTGTTGTGGTCTACTTAGACAATATCGTGGTGTATAGCGCTAACATGGCAGAATATGTGGAACACTTGAGGCGAGTGTTCGAAAGGCTGAGGCAACATAAGCTCTACGTGAAGATGGAGAAGTGTGAGTTTGCCCAGTTGGAGTTCATATTCTTGGGTCACGTAGTGAGCAAGGGTCAAGTCAGGATAGATCCGAAAAAGGTGAAAGTAATAGTTGATTGATAGACTCCCACGACAGTACAAGAATTACGAAGTTTTTCTCGACTTGGTGAACTATTATAGACAGTTCATTGTGGGACACTCGAAGAAAGCGATGCCATTAACAGACTTGCTGAAGGAGAAGCAAGAGTGGTGTTGGTCGAGTGCATGCGAGGAGGCACTTGAGAAACTTAAAGTCGTGATCTCAATTGAACCTATATTAGGACTACTCATGTTTGATCTTCTATTCGAGGTACATACTGATGCTTTAGAAAAAGCTATTAGTGGAGTCCTTGTACAGGAGGGTCATCCGATAGCATTTGAGAGTTGAAAGCTCAATGATGTAAAGCATGCGTCACTTGATGCATGAGAAGGAGATGCTTGTAGTGATGCATTGCCTTGAGACGTGGCAAGTATACTTGTTGGGGACCAGGTTCGTTGTTTGGATAGATAATATTGCTAACACATTTTTTAGGACCCAGAAGAATTTATCCACAAAATAAGCCAAGTGGAAGGAGTTTCTTGATGAATGTGACTTTATGTGGGAGCGTAAACTAGGGAGGCAAAATAACGTGGCAGATGCCTTGAATAGGAAGGAGGTATTTGCGACCCTTTATTCGATCATGAGGGTGGAGTCCAACCTATTGGAGTAAATCAAAGCAGCAGCTCCGCTAGACACTATGTATTGGAAGTTAATTACTTAAGTTAAGGAGGGTGTTATACGCAAGTTTTGGCTTGATGATGATGGGCTTTTAATGACTAAGATTAGTCAAGTTTATGTGTCGAGCTTTGGTGGATTCCGAAAACAGTTGTTGAAGGAGACGTATGACTCGCAGTGGGCTAGTCACCAAGGAATCCAACAGATGCTAGCACTCCTATCTCGTTCCTATTTCTGGCCAAAGATAGAGAATGACATAGAATGTTACGTCAAGATGTGCTTTATGTGTTAGTTGGATAAACCACAGAGGAAGAAGGAAGTTTGCTATAACCCTTATCTATCCTCGAGAGACCATGGATGTCGGTTTCAATAGACTTCATTAGCTGGTTTTCAAAGGTGGATATCATGGCGTCAATCATGGTGGTGGTTGACAGATTCTCCAAGTATGCAATCTTCGTGCCAACTCCTGTGACTTATCCCTCGGATGTTGCGGTCGAGCTATTTTACAAGAACATGGTCAAGTATTTCATAATACTAGTGGATATTGTGAGTGACCTAGACTCTAGATTTATAGGTTGATTCTAGACATCCCTTTTTAACATGATAGGTTACGATTTGAAGTTTTCAACAACAAATCACCCATAAACATATGGCCAAATTGAACCAATCAACGGTTTGTTGAAGGGGTACCTACGACATTACGTAAGTGCAAGTCAACGTAATTGGTTGAATTTACTTGATATTGCACAGTTCTGCTATAATTTGCACAGATCTTCAGCTACGAAGAAAAGTTCCTTTGAGATTATGTTGGGACAATAGCCTCTCACTTCACTAAAGATTGCTTAACAAAGGACAGGTGGCAAATGTCCTGCGATGCATAAGTTTGTGATAGAAAAGCAAGAATTGTTGGATGAGGCGAGGGACATTCTTCATAAAGCTTCTCGACGAATGAAGAAGCAACTGGATCTTCAGTGACGTGGGTGATAAAGTTTTGTTGAAACTAACCCTGCAGATTTAGAAGAAGATCTTGAGTAAGCAAGTTCATAGGAGTTTGGCGCCGAAGTACGATGAACCACTTGAAGTGCTACATAAAGTGGAAAACGTGGTGTACTAACTGAAGTTACCCGAGTTGTTAAAGGCACACCCTCCTTTCATGTTTGTTTTCTCAAGCCTTACTATAAGGATTTGAAAGATCTGAATAGGAGTCAGGTGAAGCGAGCTCCATTGGTTGTGAGGAAACAAATTGAGGATCAAGAGGAGAAGATCCTAGATCATCAGATAATGGGTCAACAAAAGAAGAACTGATAGATTAAGTTCTTAATTCTGTGGAAAGGTAAACCTGTCGTGGAAGCTACGTGGGAGAAAGATACGTCCTTGTGGCAATTCAAGGACCACATGAATGCCTACCTTTAGACTAATTCGACGAAGGCGTCGAGTCCATCTAGTGGGGGTGATTTATTAGCCCCGTAAACTTCGAAGCACTTCTCAGCGACCTTTATGATAGGCCTTAGGAGGAAGGTTAGCTGGATTCTACGCATGACAGAGGCATGCAAAACACTGAGGCTAACAAGGGCAAGTGAGATTTGACTTGGTGAAAATTTTGGTAGAGTCTCAAACCTTATGGAGATTGACTCGACCTAGGCTGAGGACTTGATGGACTAAGGACTTGACTATGCTCAGATGAATGAACCACAACTAGCGGACTTATTGTGGGAAGCATTAGATCAGGCTAATATGCTATGTGGACTTCAGCAAATATCACACTACATCATTAGCGGATAAAGATCGTTGGGAGATCTTAGATGATATGGCGACGACTGAGAGTTCGAATTGTAGTAAGACTCAACATCTGAAGATAGTGGAGATCTTCGAGGATAAGGATGTTAGTTTCCTAGTTAAATGTAAACTCTATCTTTCTATTATCTTGTAGATTCTATTTTATCAATTAGAGTCCTATTTGGATGGGAGTGTCATCCAATTGGCCTACGTGATGTAATCTGATACAAATAGACGTGATCTTAGCACAATCTTAGTGGAGATCGTCGAGGATAAGGATGTTAGTTTCCTAGTTGAACGTAAACTCTATCTTTCTATTATCTTGTAGATTCTATCTTATCAATTAGAGTCCTATTTAGATGGGAGTGTCATCCAATTGGTCCACGTGATGTAATCTGATAGAGATAGACGTGATCTTAGCACGATCTCAGTGGAGATCGTCGAAGATAAGGATGTTAGTTTCCTAGTTGAATGTAAACTCTATCTTTCTATTATCTTGTAAATTCTATCTTATCAGTTAGAGTCCTATTTGGATGAGAGTGTCATCCAATTGGTCCACGTGATGTAATTTGACAGAGATACACGTGATCTTAGCACGATCTTAGGCTGTTTAGTTTTAGTGAGATTCTGAATGTAACTTGGCTTCCAAGTTAGGTACCTATATATAGCTCATTCGAGCTCTGCTGTCCTCATTCATGTTGAGAGATCATTCTCTGTATTCTTTTAAGGGAAAATAATATAAAGGTTGGGTTTTGACAATGCCTCTCTTGTTTCCTTATTGCCTTAGTTTTCTTATTACTTTCGTGATATTGTTTCTTTGAGTGTGCAAAGTAAACACTTCGAAGGTCAAGAAAGATTGAAGTTTTACTTAAACGAATCTAAGTGAAATTGTTGTATAAAAAGTGTTGGCGAGAAACTTCGATGAAAGTTCGAGTCCCAAGGTGACCTTTGTATCAGCGGGTATAGTAGTGAGTATTTAGGAGTTGTGTTACTTCAGCTGTAATGGTAAATGATTTTTGGTTGTTTTGGGCCACTCTTATCGAATTTGAATATGGTTAATGGTAGATTGTAAATCTTTCTTTCCTTCTCGTGATTTGAGAAATGAAAATAAGACTTCAACCACAGTTCATTAAACTAAGAACAATTACTGACACATACCTCTTCTTTCAGTTAATTTGCTCACATTCCACGATATTATTCTAGTTGTATGACTTTTGTTTAATTTTTTGAAAATTGCAGGGTCCGTCTACGTTATTGGATTTTCTGGCTATTTGCTAATGATGGTAAGAAATTTTATTTTTGTTTTTATTTTTAAGAATACGTTTTCACATCATTTAAAGTCTATAAAATTTGTAGTAAAATTTATGTCCTTTTTATTATTAGGTGGACTAATTTTAATAAAGAGTTATTACTTCATTTTGTTATTTTAAAAACTAATACGGTTAAAATT
>JANIHY010000006.1:19564176-19574716 GCA_027479065.1 Erythroxylum brevipes | reverse complement strand
GAGGTATGAAGAGGGTCCCCCAATATCAAAGTATATGATGTCTAATAGATTTTGAGCAGTTATGTCATGAGTTTCAAAAGGCAACTGATGTAATTTTCCTTGCTTATAGACATCACAATGGGATAGGTTGTTAAGATTAATATTGAGCTTCATTGAACTCAGAATTTGTTTTAAGGTATTGTTGGAAGCATGTCCTAATTTTGACATGCCAAACATTTACATTTTTTATGCTATGTTTGTCTCACAATGATTGCCCTTTAAAAGAGAAGAAACTTTTTATTGTGAAAAACTAGACTTACAAGAAAGGTACGTTTGCATGACTGGCCTGATTTTGTTATGTGGTTTAGTGGCTTTAAGGCGGTAGAGGCCATCATGAAGCACTCCCTTGAGCAGAACCTTCCCTGTTACTTTGTCCTTAAACCGACAACTTTCATTAGTAAACTCAACAAAAATTTTGTTGTCTTTGGTAAGTTTAGAAATGCTCAATAGATGTGTTTTCTAGGAAATGCATATAAGATGAGCCAATATTAGCAATAGGAAGAGAGTTACCATTACCAACAGTGAGTTGATCCTTCCACTGTACTATGAGCTTATTGACATATTATTAAGGTTTGTTGTTACATAATTTGTAGCCTCACTGTCTATAAACTATGTATTGTTATTGACTGCTTCTAAGGAAGGATATCCATGATGATTTTGAGCCAAATAGGATTGAGGACAATTTTGTGCATTATTTTGTGTTTGTTGAGTGAAGATGTTCTGCCTCCATGGTTGGGTAGTGTTACCTTGCCAAGATATATCAAACCTTTTGTGACATTTTAGTGCTTCATGGTCGCGTTTGTGGCAAAGCTAATAAAAGATTATGTTTTCATTCCATCTGCCTGCTCTCCCACTATTTCCTCTTCCTCTAAATCAACTTCTTCCTTATTGATTGTTTTGATTGAAAGTTGCAGAGTTTGTAGTCAATGATGAGATATCTTCTTGATTAATTTGTTCATCTTCTCTATTCTCATTTCATGTATCATAAGAGAGTATTGCACTTCTTGTAAAGTTGAAGTTTTCATAAAATGTGTTAGATAAACCACAACAAAATCATATTCATAACTAAGGCCATTTAAGGCACTTAATATTAGTTCATACTCAGTGATTGCATGTTTTGCTACTTGAAGTGAGTCTCCTATGGTTTTAACTTTCTGCATATATTCTGATATGGTGTGTGAACCTTTTTTAATTATTGAAAGTTGATGCTTTAGTTATAAAACACTAACCATGGAAGTTTGAGTATAAAGATTTTCAAAATTTGTCAAACTTGTTAGGATGAATTAGAATTATTTACCTGTACTATTAATTTTTCTCTGATGGTTGAAAATAGCCAACATAGCAATAGTTGGTCTTTTCTTCGCCACGTTTTGTAATCTGAATTTTCAATGACTTGGTTTGTGTCTGCAATGACGAACTGAGGAGGAGGTGCTATGTTGACAAAGTTTTCAGGCTCAAGAACTCTTAAGGTTGCAAGGATTTGGGCTCTCCAATTGACAAAGTTTTGTTTATCAAGCTTAATGGAAAAATTGCTAAGGCTAAAAAATCAAAAGAGGATGATAATGTACCAGTTATAATGGTAGCTGATGACTCAGAGTTTCCCTCCATGATTGTCGTTGGTCAAGAATAGCTTTGATACCTTGAAAGAAATTTATGTGTAGAATTATTTATGTATATTTTGTTATTTGCTCATCTGTATATTCATACAATTATTAGTTCAATACTAACCATACATTTGTCAGTAAATATAGAACAAAACAAATGGCTAGGATATATTATGTTGTAACAGAATTATACAAGCTAGCTTGCATTAGTGAATTCTTATTATAGTCTTTTGTGTGAAATTGCTATTGTGTCCCTCACTTTACTTCTTGTTTGTTCTTTTTTATGTCTTTTTCTTTAACAATATATGATTCTTGTTTCAAATATTTTACTGATTTTTTTTAGTTGGAGGACGTAATCCGTTAAAAGAGTATGAATGGGCATACAAATGACAAAATTAATTGAGAGATAAGTTTTTATTTGAAATTGATTTTTAAAATTGCCAAATGTTATGACTTTTCTACTAATATGTATCTTCATCAATGCTTAAGAAAGTTATGTGCCTTTTTTCATCAACTTTCATTGTAAGAAAACAAAATACTCATTTCTTTTAGTTTCTCGTGAGATGTTTTAAGAGTATCTTAATTATAGAAAGATATCTTCAAGTCATCCATATCTAGATTAATCTCCGTTCGAATTAGGTAGGTCCCTTACGAGAAGCAAAACTGTAATTCTAAATTTTAAACAATTGTATACATAAGAACGGTTTAAACCCACAATTTCACTTAATTTGTATTTTGTTTTGAATTGGTTAAGGCTTTCATGTTAAGCAAAAAGGGTATAAAGTAGTTAAGTTTGGTCAGGATGCTGTACGACCTTGTAAAAATGGAGGAACAAAACATATTATGTAGCCTGTTCATGATTTTGCATTTGACAGAAGCAAAAACTCTTCCTCGATGGGCTCGCTCATTAGCGTGAAGCTAATTACTAAAAAGGGTAGGTTACATGACCTGATAATGAGAGAAAAGAAAAGAAAAGGTTGCAACAACGAGAGAAAAGAAAAGGTCATTTGTCCCTGAAAAGGAGCCATGCATGTGTGCTGGCATATTTCCCTTTTCCCCAGGTGAAAAGAAGTACCATATTGATTTTGCCGTACCATATCGAGAATCCCATCGAACAAAATAAATGGTAGCTAAAAAATTGAACTCTTAGTCATCCAAGCGTAAGCAAAAGGCATGAAACGGTTGAGAAGTGCGCGTCCTAATTTATTACCACAATCTTTGTGACAGGAGAGAAGGACGTTTCAAAAGGAGAGGGTGTTGTTTCTCTAGGTTGACGCGGTTTTGAAGCTGCTTGACAGGTGAGCAACAGCTGGTTTATGTAGGTTTTTGCTGATGTAATTTAGTGACTAGTCTTGTTACAGTTAAGACTGCGCGTGTTGAAATTGAGTTTTGTGTTTTTTTTTAATTACTTTCATTTAACTTTGGATTAATTTTTTATATAGCCCTCCAGAAAAGCTACTTAACCATGCAGCTGCATATCCTGGAAGTTGCCTCTTGAGAGGAAGAATCCTATGTTCTTAAGATATCACGCCCCCAGATAACAAAATGCTCTTTAATAAAGAATTACGAGTTTGCACTTCTGATGAGTTAACTTTAAACTCTTGGACGGAAGTACTGATTTACATCTTTTTTGCTTTCCATGCTGTATCTTCTTTGATTGGTTGCAGTAGACTCTCTCGAGAAGACTTGAATCGTTTCCCTTGCCTTTGCCCTCCCGAAGCTATCGCACGTTGTCTTACAATACATTTCCACTGCATTGACCATTAAGAAAAGCAAATCTGACGTAAGTAATTGCTTAAATAAATTTCTTGAAAAAGTTCCCTAGAGCCCATCATAAATAAATGTCTTATGAGAAGTTCTTAACCATCGTACATTTGACAGAGGTGTTGAGCATTACTTCTGCCCAAACAATAATTCCATTTGACCATTTCAAAACTCTATAGTAAATGTACAGAATTGCCTATTGAATAGCTGGTCAATAGAGAATCTTTTCTTGATGGTAAATTTAAGGTAAAAATATGGCTAGAACTAGATGATGTACTGAAATAAACAGAGTTAGTGATTCTTGCTAACTCATTATTGCCACAAATTAGTTTTTCAATAATTAACTGTTGAAACTTGAAAGTTGAATGACAATATGGTAATGGTGGCAGGACAAAGAAGTCATTTTGGGACAAATAAGAAGACACTTATTTGTCCATGTATGCATAATAAAACACCTGTCATCCAATGTATGCCCATGTTTTAGAACCGTACTGTTGCTTGCTTTGCTTGACTAGTGTGATCTGCTAACTCAAAACTAAGACGACTCCTTCCCTCTCTATAAATGTCTTTTCATCCAGTTCAAAATCGCACCTCATTCCTGTCCTCACTTCCGAAAAGAAGAACAAAGCTGTACAAGTCACACAAATAGCAACACATATCAAGCATAACTCCCTTCAAAAGCCTTTTGTTCATCAAAAGCCATAACCCCCAACCCCTTTTTTGGTTTCAATCCAGATCCTTGGACAATAACAACAACTCTTGTCCCCGTTGAGGAAAGTTTCGATATTTTGAAGTTGGTGCAACCCTTTTATTGTCTACTCTGCCGATGGTGATGACTGAGCACAAGATGGAATCAGAGACATCAAAACCAATGGCCAAGTCACCTTCATCCTCATCATCAGCATGTAAAAAGAAGTACAAGGGCGTGAGGATGAGGAGCTGGGGTTCGTGGGTGTCAGAGATAAGAGCACCAAATCAAAAGACAAGAATATGGTTAGGTTCCTATTCTACACCTGAAGCAGCTGCTAGAGCTTATGATGCTGCACTTTTGTGTCTTAAGGGCTCTTCTGCCAGTCTAAACTTTCCACTCACTTCTTCTCATTACATTCCTGATACTGTCATGTCTCCAAAATCCATCCAAAGAGTGGCTGCAGCTGCGGCTGCTGCTAATAGTTTCACTGACAATGCCGCCTCCGCCACCTCACCAGCGTCTTCTTCTTCGTCAATGGCCTCCTCTCCTTGTGATCAGTTGGATGATGATGTTTCGCTCATGCAACCTTTGGAGGTGGAGACCTACAACGAGCCAATGTCCATGTTAGATTCGTTCTACAGCTTTGACTATCTGCAATATCCCAAGTATCTTGATCAAATGTTCAGTGGGGCTTCTTTCAATCCACCAACGATGGATGATTTATACGAAGGGGATATTCGTCTGTGGAGCTTTGCTGGTTAGTCAAAGTCCAATATTAACCGGATTCCAAATTTTATCTTCTGCGTGATTATAATTCTTTGGTCCGTTGGTTCGTATTGATTGATGATCTTCATCTCTTCTTGTTTTGAAGACATTACTGACGGTAACCATATAATTTCGTATGACAGAATGCTGATGTTAGGAGAAGAGACTCACATGGAGAAGGGAACAATTTTTTTGGCACTCTTTATCATGCGAGTTTTATGGATATCATTTACGATGAATTATTCAAACTGTCATATGCAATGTTTTGTAGTTAAGTGGAATAAAATAGAGAAATTTTGTATTATTCAAATGGATGTCATGTTAAGAAAGTAAGGCTATATATACTAATGAATTACAGCTAGATGACACTTTGGATAGAGCGATACTTTGATTCTTCAAGTCTATCTAAGTTGGAGGGTGTGGAAACTTGAAACCACCTGCAAAGTAGTTGTTTATTCACATCAGCCAGAATATGATTAAAGTTATTATTATGATTCTATGCCAACAAGTAAATCTAGGAATAGATTTTGCTATTCTGTCGGGCGGGGTGTGGGGGCGTCTAGAGTGGACGATTTCACCTTTGAGCGCAAAAGAATAGATTTTGCTATAACATGTGCCCTGCCCTCTTTCTTTATGACAGAGAAATAGCATAAATGCTTGATGATCATTCTACGTGGAAAGGAACAAAACTTTGATGAGAGTTTTAATCCAAATTATATAGATCAAAGAAAAGGGAATGGTTATATAATTGAACTAGAGGATTTGTTTGTTTGATTCAACACTGCCTACTTCTCAAATTAAAGTGTTTGGAAACTCCTGCTCTGGTCTTCAAACACATGGAATTTCGAACAATATCAGATCACGTCTCATATATTTAATCCTGTAAATAACTTTTTGGTCTAATTTGGGAGCCTGGTCAAAACATTGCACATGTCCTGTCCTCTTTAGAAATGGGTCATGGCATGGTGTCCCATGCTTTGTTGTTTCCTTCAATACTTCTGCAATTAATTTGGTCTTTTCTCTTACAACCTTCATCGGCTTGGGCTTGGGTTGGGTTCCATCTGGGCCTTTCTCATTGGAGCCCACAATGGATTATGACCCCACCTGTTCTGTCTAAATAAAGCACACACGTCCCGTGACAAAGGCTGGCATTGAAGTCACTGACAGATCATGTGCTTCATAAACATCTATTAATGCTTGCTTTGATACAACATTGTATCGTTGCCCATAATTTGCTCAAATCAAGTAACCATTGTCATGAATGATGCAATTGGCTTAATCTAATTTTGTCGTGTTCTTCAGAGTCTCTGTGTAGTTACCTGTGACAAGCAACAAATAATCAAACAATCCATTCCATATGCAATCTGAGTGTTGTACAACACGTAACATTTGTTGTTATTAAGAGTTTTAATTGAATTGTTCAAAATCTTAGAAAGTGATTCTTCCATAAAGTTAAAAAGAGAAATGATAAATAAAAAAGTAGCGAGTAGCGAAGTACAAGTCAATATCAAGCAGAGAGTTTTTATGTAAACCTCTGTGTCATCCAGTGGATGATTCATGTGTCATCCAGTGGATGATTCAGATGTAATGGCACAGAATAGGTATAGAAGAAAGGGATTAGAGGATCTGATCCCCTAGTTAATACTACCATTGAAGTAAGAAGACAAAAGATCATTTTACATCAATATATTGGAGTAATACTGAAATTTAATGGCTTATAATGGAATTAAATGTAAATAGATTAAATATTAGAAAATTATTATTTGGGAAAAGATACAATAGTTCATAATATAATATAGTAAAATGTTATTCGAAGGAAGAGTTTATAATGTAATATGGTACAAAGATGTTTATCATTTTACATTCCATCATAAATTTCCCAAATCGAAAGTTTTTTATTTTTACTGTTTATGATGGAATAAGATGTAATATGAAACTCTCATCTTCTATCTTATTCAGTTTTATTACATTATAAACCATCCTTCCAAACGATGGAATAATATTAAATTATATTTCATTTCACTTGAAAGTTCCTCATTTCTATGTATACCCCCACCTCTTCTTCATTTTAAGTAATTTTGGTTTAGCTGAAACTTAAGCAATTCTCTTTTAAACTCTCAAATTTGTATATTAGAGTGGTCAATGATGGATATTGGATGCATTGGTTTAGAGTTGCTATTATGAAATTATGAACTCTGATCACTGGGAGCATTTCTGCATCAGTGTAGCAATTTGTGACTAACGGATTGATAGTGAGAAGAAACGCCTAATGAATTTAAAAGGTGTGATCCTTTAAATTTAAACTGTTAAAAAATAGTTAATGATATCATTTATAAATAATAAATGATGATCAATTGAAAATATTGATGATAATTATTTGAAATTACACAAAGATGAGATAACTTGTACCAAATATGAGATAACTTGTACGAGTAAAGATAACATTTTTTAGAAGATTACTTTAACCTATAGAATATAATCAAATTCAAGTAAGTGGATTGATTAATAATGCATACGATTTGAAAAATATTGTGTTTATATATGTGTTAGATATTTTGTATTAGAGTATTTTCCATGTATATCTTAATCATGAATCTTATCTTGGTAAAATTGAAATTGTATTTTTAGTTGACTTCAAATTATCATAATGACTAACAAATGCTTATTTGTATCAATTAACAAAAATTTTGTTTATGTTTGATTGTTTGTCTTTTAAAGAAAAAAATTGTGATAAGAATTAACAATGTAATATATTCTTCTTTTATCATATCTCTTACTTGTATCACATATTATGTTATTATTAATATCCTTATCTTGTCGATATCTTTACAAGTATATGTTAGTGATATATAATAGATTATTTGATCATGAATGGGAGCTATATTGCTTATTATGAAGTAAGATTGCTATAACTTTTTACAATAAATGGGTTAAGTCATTTGAATAATGGTTCAAAAGAGTCAGTCTCTTTTGATCAAATTGACGTACATACATCAAATGGATGTTCAATTTGTATATAGATAATGGACAAAACAAACACAATATATAAATAACAGACATTTTAGAGCATCAAAAAACAAAATAACTCCCAGAAATTCCCCCTTCGGATCCTCTCGATATTGTGATGGACTCGGAGGGCAAAGAGGACTCAACGGGCCCATGCCCGAACGCGACAGAGTTAGTGGCCCCTGCTTCTAAGGAGGCCAAGGATGCATTAACCAAGAGCCCCGTTGCGGTCTAGAGGTAGGTCTCTCTTCCTTGATTTTTTATGTCAATTATATTCTGGAATTGTCAAGGCACAGGAGGGGCGAAGTTTCAAACCATCCTACGTACTTATACTCACAGCTATAAACCGGACATCTTGGCCTTGTTAGAATCCCGGATTAGTGGCGATCAGGCCCAGGCTGTTATTCTGGCCTTAGGTTATGATTTTTCCTTTCGTATTGAAGCCGAAGGGTTCTCGAGGGGTATCTGGTTACTTTGGCAAGAAGATTGTGATATCTCAGTCGTCTTAGCACATAGGCAATTTGTTGGATCCCGAACATTTCTTGAACATGAGAAATTATGAAATGAAATTAAATAAGGAATTGGGTAGTGAATGTAACGCCCTATTGTGTGTAGGATTGCTTTAAATTGTATAAACATTGAATTGTGGTGAATATTTGAAAATGCATGATGAAATTTGATATGTTTCCTTGTAATGAATGAAAAGTATGAATAGATGAGAATTTGATGAAATGAAAGAAGCATGATAATTCAAGGATTTTCCATTGTGTACAATGTGTATGAAAATTTTAGAAGAGTGAAAAGAATGGATTTTGGTTTTGATGACTTTGAGATTTTGAGTAAATTTGTATGTGCTATGAAATTTATAATGAATGAGTTTGATTTGAATGGAATTAAAAAGCAAGAAAAAAAAAAGAGTACATGCATGCATTGACAATTTTCGGGTAGGATTGTTTTTAAATGTGATGTTATTGAAAGTGAGGAGGAGGAGTAGAAAGAGTGATCTTGGTAGGAGTTGTGATAAGGAAACCTTTAGAAATAATATTGGTAGTGATCTGGAAAAATATTCACTGAATATGCTTCAGTCTTTTAGCCATAACGTTTTCTATAGTTGTCCAAATGAGATGATTCTTAATTGGGATTAATTTAGAGATATATGGCTACATTTTGTATGAAGACATCAAATTTTAGTTCTGTCTCTAAGAGTCTCAAAAGTTGTCATGAAGTTGATAATAGGGTGCAGGGCGTTGAAGGCTAATTGTAAAAATTCGTGTTCTGATTTTGGGAGAAAATATGGACTTGATCTAGATAGATTTTGGCAAAGTTGCCTTCTAGAAAGTTGTAGATCTTTATTTTTCCAACTTATATAGAATGAAAATTTTGGACATTGGAGTTAAAAGTTATGATCCTTATAAGTGTAGACGTTCTGGGCAAAAAGAAGACGATAGAAATGAGACGGAAGAAAAGCAGACGATAGAAATGAGGCGGAAGAAAAGCAGACGATAGAAATGAGACGGAAGAAAAGCAGACGATAGAAATGAGGCGGAAGAAAAGTAGACGGAGAAGAAAAAAAAGTAGACTATAGAGATGATACGGAAGAAAAGCAGATGATAGAACTGAGACGGAAGAAAATAAGACGATAGAAATGAGAGATGGAAATGAGACGATAGAACTAAGACGTAAGGAAAGTGAGATGATACAAAAGTGAGAAGATATAGAAGTCAGATGATAGAATTGGCCTTTGAGGTTTTCATGAAAGTTGTATATTTAGAAGTCCTCTTTCTAATAGTTGAAAAATGAATTCAATCTAACCTTTGTAGCAAACTTTATGGCATTCGTACTGAGACATGTACATTTCAGGTGAGGGCATAAACGTGTTGGTGTCTTTTGGCCATAACTTATTCTCTAGACCTCCAAATGACCTGATTCTTGAAAGATGGGATTTGTAAAACTTTTCTCTACATCTTCACCAATAATTGAAGCTATATGAAATTTATGGAGAGAGATTGAGTGAAAACAGTAAGACGGATACAATGAGTGTGTTCTTCAATCATATGAACTGGTGTTATCTCACTGAACATGCTTCAGTATTTTGATGATATCTTGATATGTAGAAATCCAAATGAGATGATTTCTAATTTGGGGTAAACTAGAGACATAGAGCTTCAAATTTATTGGAAGGAATTGAATTTTAATTTAGTCCCTAAGATTTTCAATTTCTGAATTGAATATGGGTATAATGTTTAGTCTCGGATTAGTAAGAGCTGAAAGTGTTTTGACAATAACTTTTGTTCTAGTCATCCAAATGAGGTGATTCTTAATTTGGATTAAACTAGAAAGATAAGGCTACAAATTGTATGATCAAATTATGTCTCTAAGACTATCAATTTTTAGATAGAAGTCAATAGCAGGAAAATGTGTTAGCATAAGAATAGTCCGAAAATGTTGGAGTATAACTTTTGGAGTATTGAACCAAATGGAATGAGTTCGGTGGCATTCAAAACTTAAGACAATGGGGGAAATTTTCTAGAATAAAGTGTTATGTTAGAATGTTCAAGGATATTTTTTGGCAAGACACTTAAGGTTAAAAGAACATAAGCCTATAAGGAAGGATAAAATAGACTTTTTGGACTCATTAAGGGCACAATTGGAAGAAAAAGTATTGTCTTAC
>JANIHY010000006.1:19502683-19517175 GCA_027479065.1 Erythroxylum brevipes | reverse complement strand
TCAGCTTTAGACCCAAAGGAGATCCGTAGGTCATTCAGGGTTGATGATATTTGCAAGTTAGTACAAAAATTCTACCCGCAAGATTTTGCAGAGTATGACATGCTACAGTTGAGGATACAATTTGAGCACTTTAATCATGCAACACACATTCCAGAATTTGAAAACTTGGTAACCATTTCTGATTTGTGCCAATGGTTGGTGAAAACTAAAAATCAGAAATTTTCCCCCTTATTTATAGAATGGTTACTTTGGTTCTCACTCTCCCAGTTTCTACTGCTACAACGGAGCGATCATTTTCAGCTATGAAAATTGTAAAGACGAGACTTCGTAATAAGATGGAAAATGAATATCTCTCTGATTGTTTATTAGTGTTTATTGAAAGAGAAATTGTTGAAATAGTTAGCACAGATTTATTGATAGATGATTTTAATGATCTAAAAGAACGACGTGTTGCATTTTGATTATTTATTAAGAATATTATATAATTTTATTATTTTTTTGCATTTAGATGTTGGCCCCCGGCTCCTCCTTAGAGTTGAGTCTGGCTCTGTCCCTGTATACATTTCTACTGATAAAAAGAAATAGAAACAAAAAAAATAATATTTTAATATTTTATTTAGTTAGTATTAATAATATAACCACATATATTAATACTCGAAAAGGGAAATACAGAAACGAAAAATAAAATCCCCAAAGTAGCTCCTAACTGCCCTAATTTCACAATTCACTGGCTTGAACAGCTTTTACAGATATTCTTCTGGTAGTTGCTGTTAAGTCACCTACACTGCCAAAGGACATTAATCCTAAACTTTCGAAACTCTCAAAATCCATCCGTTCGAATTTATTTTTGATTTATTTCAGTATTATTAGACTAATACCTATTTCGGATATTTTCAACTTTTGTATCACTATTTAAGCAGAAATAGTATTCACCCAAATTTATATTTAAATAAAAGGAAAAGTTCAGAAATTTACAGTCATGATCAATGCTTATTTACAGCTGATGTTAAATTGACATTATTGAATCATGTTCATCATCCAGTAGGTTTCTGAACAAGTAAACACTGGACAGTTTGTACATAAACACAAGTTCCCAATGGCGATTCTTCTTTCATCTTAGCCATACAATACCTTGGTTGTCACATGACTTCTAGGCTATGCAGGCTTCGAGGGATGATTTGGCAAGCCATAACAAGCCTGGATCATTCCGCTTTAACACGATATAGGTTTCCACTTTACCACCAACTTCATCACAGATAACATCTTCACAAAATCCAACCAAATGCAGAATTTCCATTGCAGCTGGAATCATAAGAAGCCGTTCAGGAACAAAATCCAAATAACATCTGCCAGCTATAGCAAGGAAACAAATATACCATCCGCAAATTGAAATAATTTGGTCTCATTTCTGTAGTGGATATCATTCAACTTTAACTTTTGGGAAACAAAATAAGAAAGACAAACCTCTGTGATTGGTTACATTCTTCTGCATTAAAGAGTTGGCCTGCATTACAATTGAGACAATTTGATCAGAGGACTAAATAAGAATTTTGATAAGACAAGAAAAGATCCCAAATGTAGTAATAATCATGCCTTTCGAAGTCTCCTGAATTTCAGCTCATTAGGGTGTTCAATCACATTCCTACAACAGTTCGAATAATTCATGCTTCATTAATAGCAGGAGAACAGGAAAAGAAAAATCTAGAATCAAAGTATTAGCACAATGTCCTTGTACCTATGCTGGGGGATAAACATTTGTATATCAATAATTCAAAAAAAGATAAATAAGAATTCATACCTGATTATCTTCAAAAGAGTTTGCATAACCATAGTTGCCTCAGGAGAATTAAGTTCAGATCTTAGTGTGTCCATGGCCTTCTGCAGACGGCCACAAACAGCAGTAACTGGGTCTTGGATTCTCTTAATTTCTTGATCATCTGGATCTGGTTCATCAATCAGCATATTTGATACTTTCTGAGAGGGTACTGAAGTATCGTCACGATCAAGGTCTGACTGCACAATTACGTGTTCTTCACATTGATCAGGACCAGGTTCTATAGAAGCCTTATTAATGTGGGCTTCATCTCTTAAACTGTCCTCTCTATTTTCCAAATCAATTGGATGAGGTTCAAAAATGGTCTTCCTAAGCCCCACTTCATTGTTCAGGTTCCCCATCTCCTGCTGGTTCATATGTAATTACAATAGAAAGAATTACATTTGAGATTCAGAATGATACAGAAAGGAAACTTGTCAATAGTGATAATCATACCTCACCAAGTGCCTCGAATTTCTTTACATCAGGGCATTTGATCACATTCCTGCCACCAATTGGAGGAAATTCAAACATTTACTGGCATCGAATAGAAGGAACTCAGTGAACAAGAATCTAGAGCATCCGGGAAATTTTTTTTGACAGTTGTAAAATACTCAAGACTTTCTGCAATGAGCTGTTATATAGTTATTCAAGGCTCCTTAATAGGATAATCTATTAAGGAGCTGTTCTAAACTTCAAGGCTCCTTGATATACATAGCCGACAAAAATAGAATAAACAATCAAGTTAGAAAAAACATACCTGATTATCTTTAAAAGAGCTTGCAGGTCCACAATTGCTTTCACAGGTTTAATTTCAGCTCCCAGTGTCTCAATGACCTTCTGCAAATGATCACAAACAACAGAAATAGGATTTTCAACTCTCTGTATATCTAGATCATCTGGATCCGGCTCATCATCTTGGTCAGGTTCAGTGTTGGACTTGATAGACCCCATCCTCCTATACAAGTTCTCCTTTCCCTAATGGTGGAGAATTGTCATTATCATGTTCATTAATAAGTACTAAAGAAGGATTAAAAATGAAACTGGAGGAATCCCACAGAAAGCAATGATCATACCTCACAAAACCTCTTGGATTTTATCGAATTAGGATGTTCAATCTCATTCCTGTCAGCAATGTGAAAAACTTTTAAGCATCCATAAACGCAGGAAACAAGCCAGAACATGAAAGAAAAAGTATCACAAAATTTTGGATATTTGTGCAATGTCAACTCTCACGAGGGCTCAATAATGCTCCTCAACATACTAAACATCAAATAAATGACATCACCAAGTTAGAAAAGCATACTTGATCTTCTTTAAGAGAGTTTCAAGATTCACAGTCGAATCTGTAATTTTAATTTCAGTTCTTAGTGTCTCAATGGCTTTCAGTAGACGATCCCACACAGCAGGCAGAGACTCATAGCATCTCTGTCTTTCTACATCATCTGGATCTGGGTCATCAATTTGCATATTTGATGAATCCCACGAAGCAACAAGCCCATTATCAGCATTAGGATCTGAGTACTGAAATTTTGCATGACACTCATCTGAATCAAGTTCTTTAGAAGCCTTATTGATGTAAGCTTGGTCTCTCAATTTATCTGGCTTTGCTTCCATGTCATCTGGATCAGGTTCATCAATATCATAGCTGGGCTCCATCTTATTGCTCAGTTTCTCCATATCCAGATGGTAATTACCCTGAAAACCATCAGCATCAGGTTCATACATATCTTGATCAAAAGAATGTTCATTAGGGTCTGACTCATGATTAGGTCTCAAACTTCTTTCAGTATTTTTATTTACTCTTACAGGCAAGATTAAGCTAGAATCATCAGGATCAGGTTCTCCTAGCAATTCAGTTTCCATTGACTCATTCACAGGAGCACTTGCTAGACGCCGGCAAGCAGCTGCCACTGAAGCTTCACGAGCACTTGCTAACTGATCTAACATACTTCCCCCAAGCTTTTGAGAGACACTAATACTCTCTGCACCATAGAAAGTTTCAGTATCATGTTCAGGATGTTTGACTCTGCTCAAGTTATGTCCCCTTGATTTCGTCCAATCCAAACTAGCAGCTTCTTGGTTGAGCTGTGCCAGACATTTTAGAGAGAAGTAATTTAACTTCAACAAGGTTTATGGGATAACTGTACCTTCAAGCATAAAATAAACTCAAGACTTTACCTGTTTATCCAGAGAATAGAAGTTTGCATCATGCTCAGGATATACCATGTGAGCCTGAATGAGAAGAAAATTTCTTCATTTTCCAAAAGATTCACTAGTTTCATAAAAAGGAGGTATACTTAAATAAAATTAATTATTTTACGTATTCGTTCTGATGGAAAAGAATGTGTTTCTTTGTAAAACCCTCTAATAACAAGTAAGGACAACAATAAGAGCATTTAATTGAGAATTCGATAGTTCATGTCAAAGAGCAATATCAAAAAGGATCAATTCTTTTGGACATACAAGTTCATGCAGAAGAGTTTTCTTTATGCTTTCATATTTTCGGAAGCCCTTGAGGTCATCAGTTCGAAGACGCAAAGATATCTCCTCTCCATGGTTCTGCAACAACAGCAATTAGAGTCGGCAAGAATACTATAACATTTATATAATCAAATACTTACTGCAGCTATACAAGCAAACTCTGCTACAAATTAGTAGTTACCTTGTTGTAACCAAGAATGCACTTGGGGCTTACACCTACATAACCAACTGGAGCCATCTCAGTCATGATACCTATACGCCAGCGATGCTTTGAAAGATAAACATTAAGAGGATGAGATACTTGAAGGATAAGGTATCCTTATTAAATAGAAAAGATTTGTCTAGTGTTACCTTGTTCATAATCGCAATAATTCCAGGATCTGCAGCAAGCATATGCATTCTTTTCAATGCCTCTGAAGCTGGAGGGTTCAACTGAAAAGAAGCAAGAACCAAGTATACAGTTGAAATTTGAAATTTACAATCAAGATGCCCTTTGCACCTTAAACACGTCTCTATTTTATAAATTAATGATATTTAATGCAATTTCAGCTGCTTTATGTACTCCGATGTGTCGGCACTCTAATGATAGGTATTACTGTTTTGTCGTTCATGATTATTAGATCATCCTCTATATGCAAAAATTAGCTGTTCTGGCTAGAAGTTGCATGGAAATAGTCAATCTGATTAATTTAAAACCAACAGCAAACCTGTTACAGTGGCGTTATCTAACCAGTTATCATTATGGACATGCAAATACTACCTGTAGTAAATAAAGATTAAGCTTTGATACAAAGGCCAATCTTGCCTAACACTCAAAAAAGTGGTGAATTAGTGCACACACAGGAGCCATTGTGAAAAATAATGAAATTTCATCCAGCTTCAATCCACATATATTGTTTAATCAATTACGGCTCTGTGCTCCTTTATGGAAAAAGATAGAAAATACAACAAACTTGCCTCAACCCCAGGAATCTGAAGTGTGCGGAAATCACAAAATATATAAGGTCCTTGTGGAAGTTTTAATGTAGTTGGTCTATCTGATATTCTATGTTTCATTCTCCTTTCTTCTTCATCAAATCCAGCAATTCGTTGATCAAACTTTGCATTTTCCAGAAGTTTACTAACCTCATCCACAGAAACTCCCATCATTCTGATAGACTTCCCCTGTTACAAAAGGAATATGCATAATTGGCATTGGATTCAAAAAAGAGAAGGTAGTTGTTTGCTTAGTATGTGGGACATCATCTTCATATATGCATTAACTAAGCTGAGCTGTAAGATTTGATGACAAGTCATGGGGAACACATGTCCTTCACCTAGGTCAAATAAAGACTAACCTTAATTATGATTCCATATATCAACTATGATAGTACCAGAATCCTTGGTGC
Organism: Erythroxylum brevipes; assembly: GCA_027479065.1. Taxonomy (NCBI): domain Eukaryota; kingdom Viridiplantae; phylum Streptophyta; class Magnoliopsida; order Malpighiales; family Erythroxylaceae; genus Erythroxylum; species Erythroxylum brevipes. Next base: position 19,511,490 of record JANIHY010000006.1, on the reverse strand, counting down.
AAGAATTTATCCTAAAAGCATTACCGAACTAATTAAATTCTTACTTGTACTAAGTCTTCTAGTACTGAGATGATTCATAAACACATGATTAAAGGGGCATGAAATGCATGCATGAGCATAGTATATTAAGCCCATTTTGTTCACATATGATAGATAAAAGCATCATGCGTCAGCATGGGGAAGACTAATGAGAAATCCTATACCACAGCAAATGCAACTAGAGCTATCATCAACTGTATTCGGCGAATTTTGGGGGCTACAAAAATAGCACCTCAGTTATTGAAGCCTCCTGCAAACTTAGTTTTGAGTGCTCGTCAGAAAAAGGAGACAGAAGTTTTGAAATTTTATTAGCAAATTGTGGGACAATTAGCCGCATGGTATCTGCCTTGACACCAGTCAACCTCAGTAGTTCATCCCCTAGCTCTTTGAGAGATGAATCAGATTCCATTTGCACAATATACTTGTTTCCCCTCCATGTAACTACTATGCCGAGGATGGATTTTATACTTTCCATGTTTTTCTGCAGAAAATTGAAATAACAAAGGAGAAATAAAAAAACCCATCAGTCAATATTCTCTGTCCACATTTGAATGCATAAAGATATGATTATATGAAAGACTTACGCACATCCTGGAAGCCTAAAAGCAATACCTTTGCTAACTACTTAATTTCCATTGTACACAAAACATACTTTTCTCTTCTGAAAATTGAATTTAATTATAAGACCCAAAAGCAAATTGCAATTCGAAACAAGACTGAAAAGTTAAATGAAGCCTGGAAACAAGAATTAACAGCAAAACTATAAGCCAACTAAAAGCCAGATTGAAATAAAGCTAACTAAGACTTGCTGACAGAAATCAAGCTACTTCTCAGCTTAAATCTATCAGTTACTACTCAGGTATCCAGAGTAGAATTAATAAAGGATGTCCTTTTAGAGGTTCTGTGAGGACATCTCCAGAAGAGTGAAAATTCAGGAAGACAGTCTCATGGAGGGAAAACGCGGTTGATGACTTCCAGGTTCAAGTTCCAATTAACCATTTCTATCCAAGTGCATCATCATCAGGAAAGTTCTGTCTGCTTTTCATCCCAATGCTAGCCTTGATATGCACCTTGTAAGCTAGGATAATTTCTCTTATACAATTTAGTTTTTCGGAGATGAAAGTGACACAATCTAGAAGCTTATCTTGGAATACTATGATTCTTCTCTTTCCACATAGCATAAATGCCACAACTGAAAGTGAGCATGAAGATATAAGAATCTTCTTTAGTCTGATTCCTCTGGTTCCTAGCCCATTCAACTATTCATGGCCGTTCTGCAGCTGAATGAAAGTTGTGATAGAGGCCTTGAATATGTTTCCATAAAGCAGAAGAGAATTGGCAATCAAAGAAAAGGTGATTAATGGATTATGAGGCAATATTGCAAAGTTGACAACTGAGATTTGGGCCCCTTGATTCTATCCTTTGTCTTAGCCTTTGTTTGACAAACAAGTCATAAGATAAAAGATACCTTCAGCAGGTTATATTTAGACAATATCAATTCAAACCAGCTAGCCATCTAGTTTTGCTTCCTAATAACTTACAAACAAGATTTCTTAGTGAAGCTTCTTGATTTGTACCTTAACCATATTATAGAACCAGATGAATTAGGATTTGAATGTTAATCTGGGAGGTCAGCTCTAATTGTGGAGAATCCTCTAATCTAGCAATTCTATCCCTATCCATTAATTATCTCCTTCACTTTGGCTTCATCAAGTAGCCTGTGTCTTATTGAATTTAGTTTTCGTCTTTTGTATAATGCACCCAGTTCCTTATAATTGTCATACCAAAACCAAATATCATGTCCACTACCAACTAACCATTTTATTTCTTGAATAATTGAATCTTTCACTCCCAGCAACTGATTAAGTGTCCAAGAGCTCTCATTCTTGATTTTCAAATTCCAAATACTAATGTCAGCTACATAGTTAGAATGCATCCAGTTAACTTTAATGGATTCTTTGTCAATGAACAGCCTCCATATCCTCTTGATAATGAGCATTTTATTCGTGTCTTTGATAGGTACAACTACAAGGCCTCCTTCCTCCTTTGTACGCCAAAGATCACATACTATTTAACCTTAGCTGCTGTTGTCTTATTCACATCTCATGATCAAAGAAAATTCTTGATAATTCTTTTAATGGCCTTAATTAGATTATTTAGGAGGATTAGATGAGATCTCCAATGGGTGTGCAACTTACTTAGGACTAAGAAAATGAGTTATAGCTTGCTTACAAAGAAGAGGAATATGTTTTGTGTAACTAGCAATAGCCCGATCACAGGAATCTAGCTTACTGGTTAGAGTAGGATCCAACCTCATGATTTCATTGCAACTTCCAGCATTAAAAACTCTCATTGTTGGTCTCCAAGACTTACTCACAATTGAACTTGAAAAGAAAAAATATCCTCTTCATTAATTAAAGTCTTCTCCAGTACAAGTTTCTCCCATTTAGTCTTTGCCAGTAGCTTCATTTAAGGAAAGATGACCTTTCATCAATAAAATGGTGGCAAGAGCATTTGGTTCCCATCTACTTGCATTTGAGTAATATAGTTATGCTTGCTATTCACCAAAGTCACTCACTACATTGCATCAAGTTCTAGCAACCGGTGTTTGGGATTCAGAGTTTAAGGCCAAACTAGGAATGGAGGGGCTCCTTTCACTCAGGCACAAGATTGACGAAAGAGATAGGAACTAGTTTGGAAAGGATCTTATTGACTGTTAAGGAGATTGAATTGAAAAGTGGAGTTTAAAGAAGGCTTGATCTGAGGCTCAAAAGGAGAAGTAGCTACTTGGAGGGCTTGGCTGGAAGAAGTAAGACTAGGAGTAGAAATGGCACAGGAGGGACTCACGAGTGATGAAAAATGGAGGAGACAACACCAGAAGCATAAAAAGAGATGTGCCAAGAGCTGAGGGAACAAGAATGAGGTAGGCAGCAAAACCACCTCCCGAAGAGGTGTCTGGTTTCATTCCCGTTAGAGGGTGTTGGGAGGGAGAAGTCCCGCCCAAGTTAGTTAACTAAAAACTGAAAAAGACAAGGCTGATTTCTAGTGAGAAGGAAGAGGTTTCATGAGAACCAGAATATATTATACTTTGCTGTTCAAAGCTAACTACTAAGAATTCCATAAAAATAACTGGACATTTTAAAGGATTAAAGCCTAACTGCCTTTATGTACTCAGTGAACTGACTTCTTTGTATAGATGAAGAGAACAAAAATACTATATTATAAGCAAAGAAATAAAAAGCCTGCACGCATCACAATTTAAAATATATTGATCAAAGATTTATCTTTTGATGAAGAAATGGATCCAAATTCAAAGAAGGATCTCGTTATTTTCTTCCAACTTCTTTCCTCAGAATTAGAATTTATCTTCAAATTCAAAAACCAATCAAACTAAGAAGAAATAGAATTAGAGATGCACAAGAATCTTTACACTTTAATAGCGCACAGATGCCCGCAATTTCTTATCCTTAAAAACTCGAAACTTTCAGCCGAAATTCTGCAGAAAAACATCAAAAACATAATTACATTTAAGACGGAAACTCAAGTCGAAATGAAGGAAACCACAAGTAAAGACCAACAAAACAGCAGTTTGCAAGCATCCAAACAGCCATCACATAGTGTTAATTTGGTTTCCGATCATTTCCTCAGTCAGGAAAACAATACTAAGTGCAAATAAATCGAAACCAGACTCAGAATCTAGAACATATTCCCATCTTTACCTCAACAACTATTGAACAAGGAAACAACGTCGTCTATAGACTCTTGGTCCTGGAGAGAGAAAATGTTAGATGAGTATACTCTTATATTGTTAGATGAGTATAGTCTTATACTGTTATACAAGGAAACAACTTGTATGAAGAACCAAGCATGTGTGGTGGTCTCAAACTAAAGGAGCAGCAGTGCAGCACCACAAGATTATTGATTATTGATTAACGAACCTGGTAGGTATGAAGATTGAAGACAACGTTGTATGAAGACCAACGCTGACGTGACGTGAAGGAGCAGCTGACGTGAACTGAAGGAAGGTTGTTTGACGTGAAGTAGGTTGTTTGTTGGCTGTTGCACCAAAAATAACGAAACACTGACGTGAACTGAAGGAAGGAGCTAGCGTCACTGCGTCAGTACGAAGAAAACAGATGGAACCAACCACGAAGAGCTTGAGAAAACAAGGAGGCGAGGCGACAGGCGAGAGTGAAGAGTCGGCTGGAAGCCTGGAAAACTACGAGGAATTTGGAAAGTTTTAACAATTATACGACCTTTCGTATCAATTAAATAATTTTTTTAATAACTTATAAAAATATTATGAGCCATATTATATTAGCTATGTCCACTGTTCAAGCCAATAAAAATAATTTTTTTGTAATTACTATATAACGGGTAAACGAGTATGGGGGGTAGTATCCCCATACCTGCCTCGATACCCGATGGGTATTTTGCTAACTCCCCATACCCACCCCACGGGTAAAAATTTGCTCCTCGTACTCGCCCTTATTCGGATAATTTTATCGGGTACTCATCGAGTTCGGGTACAATTGCCATCCCTAATCAGGGCCAAGGCTAGCTGTGCTTAGTTACGAAGATTGTATCTAAAGTTGAGTACGGGGAGATTCTTAAGTCTTAACCTTTTTCCCGAGGAAACAATAAGACTGCAATTGTTTGAAGTAGAATTATGTGGCAGAAAAATTTGACCCTTTTGGTTACTTATGGTACAATTCAAAGTAAGTTGGATGTTGGATGTTGACTATAATGCTCTTAATGCACATGCACTCTATTGGTTATTGAAATGAAATTATAATCATAAGAAAAAGTAACAATTAATCTTCTTGCGTGTTGGACACGACCCTGGGCTGGGAAGTGGGAAACATATCTATCAACTTTCACGTGTATTTATGATTCCAAGAACATTTGTTCATTTAAAGGAAGGCTTTTGTCAAACGTTAGGTGGCCGCTCTCTGCTCTCCTTCCTGGTTTGTTTATTAATTTATTCATTGCCATGTGGTTACTTTAAAATAACAAATTGAAATTGATTTAAGTATACTGGGGATCAACATCAATCAGTGCATATCTCATCTCTCTTCGCGTCTAAGAAGATAAATAAAAATTGCACACCTGCGGTGATATACGATATTCTAACTTCAAGACGTAAAATATGAAGAAGTGTCTTATCTTTACGACAGTCAAAGTTGATGGAGTCTGCAGATTTTACATGTGTAATAATAATAACGCCGACAAGTTGTCTAGTAGTTAAACCTAATATCTTTATCCTAATAATACACTACACCGTTCTTAATTATAACAACATATGGTCAGAATGGATACACATTATTTTCATATATTCCCTTAAAAGTAGGTAACAACAACTTAATTGTTTTTAATACATATATATATATATATAGAATTGGCTAACATAGACATCAGTTGCGTTTTGATAAAACAGATGGTTACTTGATGTGTATAATGTTCGTATTGACAGTTCATGCCGATAGTGTATTCTCTAATTAACATCAATTTGAATTTAAGCTATTACGCAAATTACCGTCATATTGACCAAGGTATTTTAAGGAGTTATGAAAAAAGAACACAATGTCCTGAACCAGCTGCCAAAAGTTCTGCAGCCCTTGGTCTTTAGTTTGGTTCTAAACCAATTGCTAGGAATGGGAATGGGAGGACTTGGAAGTTAACTAACAATTCGGAGGTTTAATGGTGAAAGTTTAAATCCTGTGTAAAAAAATATTTGAATTTAGATTAATTGTAAATTTGTAATCCTTCCACCTTTTTCATAACTTCAGAAAAAAGAGAAGAGGAAGAAAGAAATATATCATTAATTCTCTTAACATCTTCTGCTGTGCTTGAAGAACTGGGATTGATAGCTTCCTCCACAAGTAAACGCTTGAAAGGAACTCATTCAACGAAGAAATAGCAGTGTTATATTTTTGTCAAACGGGCTATATTTAATAGTTTGTACAGATTCTTTGACAAAGGACAATCAGCTTGAAGAAGAACATCATTAAATATATTGGCGTATAAACAGTTGAAAGTGAAGCTTAACTAAGACCATTTTATAACTTGGGGGTGGCTATCTTGACTTGCTCCTATTTGCTATTAAAAGAATACTAACGATCGATGATCAGAAAAAGATTCAATTATTTTAGATTTATTTTCTCAGACTTATTACTGCTACTTTGGCTAAAAGAAATCACGGGCAGATATGTCATCTCCTCCACATCCACAATACGCACAAGTCAGAGGAAGATATTCAGGACGAGAACAAGTGAACAACACTCTTCTCTTTTTATTGAGAAACGAGTTCTGACTTTTGAGGGGCTGGGCTTAGCTAAGATTTAACGTTTCTGACATCATCCAACTTCACACTATGTGGTGCAATCAAGTTAGGCGACTTTTCCAATCCACGCAGATTTGTCTTTCGGGGTAAAGAAATCAACTTTTGGGAGAAATGGATGTAAGAACATTATTATATTGTGGTTTGAGCGGTGAATTTCTAAAGCCACTGAGTGCTTTTTCGCCTTCAGATCTAGTGGAAAAATCTTATGTTATTCTTCGTAGATGTTAGACATGGGTCCATAAAAAATGAAATAAAATTTAGATTCGAAAAAATCTATTTTCTTTTGTGGTATAGGTTGACCAAGTTATCGTTTCTTATAATGCATACTGCTTTTCTTATAATGTTTTTTTTTAAGTTTCACATCCATATTATTGTAGCACTTCTGCATATTTTGCACAACAACTCTGAACGTCTTCATGTCTTATTGTTCTTTTCAATTTTGATTCAAAACATTGTTCAGCAAATATTTTCAGAGCAATTAAAAAATAGCTCCACCTAAATTAAAAGCAACAGTTCTAGATTCTGTTTTTTCATTACATGTAGCTTCTATTTTTGATTCATAGGAAAAGGTAATTTTTGAATAAATATTTGAATATAAGTTTCTTGTTCTTTTCTAGTTAATTTGTAATAATATCTCATGAATTCACAAATAAATTGATCTAAATGACAGATATCACATATTCGCATATTATTTAAGTGTCATAAAGCTTTTAATCTTTCATTTCGAGAACTTTCCTGATCACGACAAGCATCAATCCAAACATGTTCGTACCCGAAAGAGAGAAGACGATCCAACTCCACACCAGAAATTGTCCTATAGTTTGGCTGTCATAGGGACATTGCAGGCGTCGATTGCAGCGACGGGTTCCACTTGGTCGGACGAGGAACTAGTTGACGTCGAGGAGGGGGACATTATCCAATTATCAGGGGACGATGAAGGAGGCATTACCCTCTCCCCAAAACTTTGAACGAAACTAGACAATCAATGGGGGCAGATAGTGGTGGTAAAAGCGCTCGGCTGCAAGATTGGCTTCCGAACGTTTAGCGCCAGGTTGCAGGCGTTGTGAAACCCTCGCGGCGCAATGAAACTCGTCGACTTGGAGTATGATTTTTTTTCTTTGTGAAATTCATGGACAAGGCGGACTACTTGTAGGCGTTAACTCAAGGACCATGGATGATCTTCGGCCAGGCCTTGTCTGTGTAGCAGTGGGCGCCGGAGTTCCGACCCTCGCACGGCAAACTCACCAGGCCGATGGTGTGGATACGCTTCCCGGAGTTGTCCATCGTCAGATACCACCCACGTATCCTTGCTGCCTAAGGTAATCTTGTCAGTAACATTGTGAAGATTGATGAAGCAACTCTCATGATCCATTGGGGCAAATATTCCTAAATAGCTGTTGAAGTCGACCTGAGCAGTCGCTAAGGAGCACGGTAGAACCGGATGGCGAGTAGTTACGGGTGGCATATGAGGGGTTGCCACAGTTGTGCTTCACCTACGGCATGATTGGCCACACCGACGTCGCATGTCCAAAATGTCCTCCAGTCTCCACCGCAAGCCCTCCACCACACGATTATGATGATGGAGTGATGAATGGCCAAAAGAACGCCAACTCTATAGTTGACGAAAACATAACGGCTCCCACCTCTAACGGCTATGGGTCATGGAAGCTAGTGCAGAATCGACCCCAACATTCTTCCCAGCCTCGTCAGACGCAGATTGGACGAAAGAAGGTGAGCAGCTCCAAAGGTGACTCGAGGTTCACCCCTCTGTCATTTCAAGACAGTATGGGTGATGGGATGGCATGCCAGGAGGAGAGAACCATGCACAGTGATTCCCTTGGAGAGGGACTACGAATGAACCTTTCCAGTTTAATTGCAAAGGGTAAACAACTTGCTACTGGGCCAGTCTTCACTCTACTAGGCCCGGGAGAAATTCTAAGAAGGACCCTAAAAATCAGAAACTAGGCACGATCCAGAAGGAACTAGGAGAAAGCTCCCGGGGGAAAAATCTCCTGGTCATGGTTTGGCCCAAAGCCCACAAATTCCCCTCAAGCCCACAACCACTGAAAACCACCTAGCGATCGTTATCCCCTCACACACGGAAATGGTCTACGATAGTCAGATCCTAGAGGCTCGCGAGCAGGTAGTTAAGGAATGGGTTCAGCATATGGAAGGGGTTGAGGCCCAAGAAGCCCGGCCCAGAATTGAGGAGGGCACCGACCAACATCCTAATGACCCACCAGATATTTCGTTAGAGTCGGCGGAGATCGAAGCAATGCCTACTCAGCTTCCAGAGTAGAGCCCAGATTCGCAGCAACATGGTGACAACAACAGTGAGGTGCACATGGGAGGTACCCTCTCTACTCACATTTAGAGTAGAATTTCTCGAATTTTTATGTCAATCATTATATGAAATTGCCAAGGG
>JANIHY010000006.1:19381037-19391243 GCA_027479065.1 Erythroxylum brevipes | reverse complement strand
ACTCTCCAAGCTTCTCAACCTTCAACAACCACAATAAACCATTTAGCCTAGCACAATAAGAAGAAACCATAAGGAAGAATCGACGAATCTCACCAATGGGAAAGGAATCGATGAACGCTGAGGGAGGAGGAAGGGAAGAACAATTTTTTCCTTAGGTAAAATTTCCCCAATTTCCAAGCCTAGCTATTTATAGACATAGGTCCCCAAATCAGTTCAAATTCCAGTCTCTAAATTTCAATGGCTCAACATTTTTATTTCCTAACAGTATAGCTCTAATTTTTCCATTGCCATTGGACAATTCTTTCAGCACTATACAGTTAATCGGTCTGTCACTCCAAAATTTTCGGTCCAGGCATTTTCCCCCGAATTTCCCGAAAATTTCCTATAAACCACTATCAATTACCAATCACTCTTAGAATATTCTAAATCAATTATTTGAACCCAATTACTTCTAATTTCTCAATCAATCATAATCCAGTCAGTTTCCAGTTCCCAATCCAATCAATTCATACACACAATTAAAATGCCGGAAATCATGAATGCATGTACCTATGAATAAATGCATATGCAATAAACATGTTCCTCTATAATCAGAGGCCAGTAGCATGCTCAGTCAGTAAATGCAATGAAACCTATCAGTCTGACCCAATATTACCATAATGCCCTTACTAACAGTAACGGGATGTTACACTTTATTTTAATTGTAATGGAACCAGGTTTAGGGTAGGAAAAAGGAAAATCACAGTTTAAAAACACAGAACAAATTGAGCATTTAAAATAATACAGAAAAATGTTTTAAGTCAAAACGACTTTACATTAATGATTTTGATGCAGTACAAATAATGGAAGAATGAAAAGCAAACGGAGTTTGAAAAACAGACGGAAGATTGAAAAGAAAACGAAGATTGAAAAAAAGATGATAGATGAAAAGCAAACGAAGTTTGAAAAACAGACGGAAGATTGAAAAGCAGACGAAGAATGAAAAACATACGGAAGATTGAAAAGCAAACGAAGAATGAAAAATAGACGATAGATGAAAACCATACGAAGAATAAAAACAGACAGAAGATTGAAAAGCAGACAAAGATCAAAAGTAGACAAAATCCAAAAGCAGATGAAAGCCAAAAGCAAACGAAAGAAAAAGCAGACGAAAGAAAAAGAAGACGATGAAAAGCAGACGGAAGCAAACCACGTCTAAATCAAGAATCAGTTTGAGTTAGTTATAGAACTCAATTGAATAACTGTTTCTTTCAAGATTTAAGAAGCAAGATTCAAGAAGCAGTTGCAGAACAAAGGCTATAAATATGAGTCGAAGTCGAAGATTGCAAAGTTACACACACACAGGTACATACTTTATGTAAACATACGCACATGCAATAACTGTTTCAAAGCTTACTTGAGAGTTTATTGTGTAAATAGCTAGAGCTATCTTACTGTAACAAAGCTCAACCATCTTTCTGTAAGAAATTAGTACAGATAGCCTGCAGAGACTAAGAATAAAAGAATATTGACTATAAAGAGACTTGAAGAGGCTCAGAAAGAAAGAATACTTGTAAAGTTATTGAGAGATAGTGAAATCTCATAAAGACTTCTGAGGACTGGACGTAGCTCACAGTTTGGGGTGAATCAGTATAAAAATTACTGTGTCAACTTCTCTCTATCCTTATCTCTCTTTTCGTTCAAAGTTTCGATTTTACTTAGTTTTCAAACAAGTTTTCGAAGAATACGATTAACTTTGATTTGTAGTAGTTCTTGTGAAAAGAACAAGTTTTTCTTTTGACAAAATGATTTTGAAGGATTTTTCAAAAAGGGGAAATACAAAATTCAATCTCCCCTTCTTGTGCATTTATACATCGTATAATAAACATTGTAATAACGTGTGATACACTTTAGAAAGATCTATGCTAATATCATTAAATTTATGGAGAATATTCTAGTGAATATTTATGGATTTATCACTTCCCCTTAAACTCATGCGTGAATTATAAGCTCGTCTCGAAGCTAATGAAACGTTATGAAAGTAAGAGCCTTTGTTATAATGTCAAATACGTGTTCCTTTGTTTATATAAATTGAACATCCATAAAGGTAAGCAAAGGTATTGAAGAAATCTAACCGTGCTACAATATTCAATTGGGTCTGAAAGAGGAAGTCCGTGGTTTTTAGATAAAGGTGGGATAGGTGTCATGAGTGTAAGAACATTTTTTGAATGGTCTAGGTGAGTATAGATGAGGAGTCTGCCATGTATTTGGTTTGGGTGAGTAAGAGGCTGGCATGTATTCTTGTAGCATCAATTATAAGGAAGTAATGAGAAGGGACAAGATGTTTAATAAAGAAGGTGTCATTGAGATCACTAACAAGAGATGAGATAAATAGTTGTGAAGAACCTGACTAAGATGTCATCCACATAAACTAAAAAGAATATGGTATTAGTGCTGGTTTAGTGGACAAAGAGAGAGGAATAAGATTTTAAAGGCCTTTTGAAAGACAACATACATATTAAAGATGATGAGGATCTACAAAACTATGGGATGAATCACATAAATAGGTTCTTGAATATTACCATATAGAAAGGCATTATCAATTTCAAGTTGTAGAATAAGCCAAGTTTATGCAAATGATTGTAGATTTGAAAACCTAGTAAAGGTGTCAGTATAGTTGATACTAGGTCATTAACGATTGCTTTGGCAACTAGTCATACTTTATAGTCATCCAAGGAGCTATCATATTGCATTTGGTTTGACAAATCCATTTTAAACCAAATACGTTGACATTAGGTGGAGGTGGAACAAGGTTCCAAATGTTGTTATTATTGAAAGCTTTGAACTTATTAAACATCATATGGCACTAATGAGAAAACTTCTTTGCTTAGGTATATGATGTCAGATTAAGGTCATTTAAAGAGAAAGTTGAGGTATGGAAGGTAACATAGTCAGGTAGAATTCATAGACTATGTATGTGACCTCATGTTCAAGTTACCATATGATATGATTAAGATGAGATTAGTATGGGTAGATGAGGTGGTAGGAGTGAAGATTGATGTAGGGATTGAAGAGGAGTACTATATGTAACATCCCATTACCTGTGGGGAGGCTAGAATAGTAAATCTGAGTGATTAATGAGAGATTGGAAATGCATTTTTCATGCTTATGCATAAAATGTCATACATATACATATGAACAGTGAAACTTTGCACATGAAAATAATTCTACATGCATCCATAGATAATTTCGGGTATAATTAGATCGAGTTATGTTATTTTCGAGAATTTTGAAATTTATTCTTATTGGAAATTTTATTGATTAGTGGAATTGTAGTATTTGTGAATTTTGGCAAATTTAGGAATAATTTTCAGAAATTATAGATTATTATGGAAAATAGGAAAAGGAATCAAAATGGTATTGGAGATAATTGGATTGCAAAGATGAGAATTTAATGAATTAGTTCAAAAGGGACATAGTTAGAGCTTAGACATTATGAAAGTGACAAGTGTCGCTAACTTAGTAAGTTGCCTTTATAATTTTGTCTGAGAGTGAGTTATGATCTCTGAGAGTTAAAAGACTACATGATTTGAAAAATGTACTTCAAATAATTTTCCTAAGTTTCCTTCTTTGTAGTCACCTTCTTCAACTTTTCTCCCAATACACAGAGTTTTTCATCAAATACCTCCTGAGAGATTACTTTTCTTTTCCTTATCCCACACCACTTCCCCACAGCTAATTGTTTCTTCTGCCCTAAGAAAAACCAGAAGCTGATCATTTTACATAGTTGAATACGTGAATTTGCATGGAGTTTAGGGCTTAAAGATAATTGAAGATTTTGGAGTTTTAAATAAGTAAGTAGTGAATAAATCCTTTAAAGTTGGTTATCTATGAAATAAGTTTGATGAATTACTGTCAACTTCATAATTATGGCATTTAAGTGTATATATTCATGAACACAGTGTTAATGGGATGGAAAATATAGATATAGTGTTGTTTAGTATTTGATGGATTATTAGTGATCAGGTGATGTAAAAATAATTTTTGGAGTTAGATAGAGAAATAAAATGGTCCATGAGTTTAGTGTAGAAGATTATATATAAAAAGGGGGTATGCTCTGTTTCTTCACTGAACGTATATATATATACATATATATATGTATGTATATACATGAGTAGATGAAAACTTTAGAGATCATCAAGAAAATGATTTGTGAGTTGAAGAGTAGTTGTAAAATGATGGTCTGAGATGGAAATGAATTTATAAATAAAAGTTGGAAAGAAGATAGACAATATGGACAATAGTTAAAAATGTAGAGAATGATGGCAGTACATGAAGAGGATAAACCATCGACTTTTAGCTTTTAGATGGTTCTTGACTAAATCTGCATATTTAGAGGTAGTATGAACTTATGGTCAATGAGTTGAATGAAATGGAGTGACAGACTAGAAATAAAAATTTGGAGTGTTGGATTTTAGAAAATGAAAGTCTGGAATTTTTGGATATCAGCTACTGAGGACGGATTGTCTTGTGAAGACGCTTTGTCTTGTGAGGACGCTTCGTCTGATGACGTCATATCGTCTGGTGATGACATCATATCGTTTGCTGCACGATTCATCTGATCCTATCATATGGTCACAATTTTGACCCTCTAGATGATAGAATTTGCCTTTGAGGTCTTCATAGAAGTTGTAGATCTAGAAGCCCTCTTCGAAACCATTCAAAGAACATCTTAATCTGAAATCTCTAGTGAACGTTATGCTAATTGTTTCGAGATAGGTACAACGTGATTGAGGACATGATCATGGTTGATTCTTCTGGCCATAACTTCACAGCCCGACCTTCAAATGAAGTGATTCTTAGACCAATAGATTTCTAACACATTTTTCTATCTCTCCACAAAAAGTGGTAACATTATGAATTGAATTGAAAAAGGTTGTTCAAATGAAAGTGTGGAATCTGTTGGAACTGTGAAATAGGATTATCTTACTAAACACACTTCAGTATTTTGATTATATTTGGATCTGTAGGATTCCAAATGCGATAATTTTTGAATTGGAGTAAACTAGATAAAATAGGATAAAATCATATAAGAAAATTTTGAATTGTGATTCTGTCTCTAAGATGTTCAATTTCTAGTTGGAAGTTCTATATAGTCTACTGTTTTGGATGAGAGTACTTCGAAAATGTTTAAGGCATATCTTCTAAATTACTGAACCAAATTGAGTGATTTTGGTGTCAATAGAAACATAAGACATAGAGGAACACTTTTCTAGAAGAGAGTGTGACCAAATTACATCAGTTTCACCTTCTAATTCAACATGAATAGTAGACCCGAAAGTGAGTCTAAAAAAAGTCTGAAGTGATTCAATGAGAAATGAATTATGAGTTTAATGGTATTAGTGAGGCATAAACCTAAGTATAAATTATAATTAGATGGGTTTTGGTATGTGAATGATTTTGTGATATATCTAATGGATAATAACCAAGGATTGTCATAAACATGCATTGTACATATTTTATTACATACATATGCATCGTTAAACACTTATGATTGTACAAATTATGATGCATGGGCATGTGCTATTTTGATATAGAGTGAAAATTGGAACGTCAACCTCCAGACATTGCCGGAACTTCCAGGCGTTAGCTTCGTGAGTGACTTGTGAGTAACCTAGACTATTTCTCTCAATTATTGTTTGCTTAAATTATGTTTTGACTAATAAATGAATGAGAATTGATTTGTGTTGATTTCCAGACAGAAGGTCCGATGATTGTGAAATGTGGAATGTATATTAAAGTGCTACTTGAATGTAAATGTGAAGAACTATGTGCTTCCTAATATGAATAATTGTGATAGATGCATTTCATACATGAATGCATCAGATAATAGCAGTTGTGACCAGAGTAGCCACCGATCAGAGCTTAAAGCTCAACGTGAGAAAAGAGCCTCGAGCTCAGACAGTAATTAAGAGCCTAAGGCTCACTATATAAAATTACCCCTGTATCCTCTTCAGATAAGGGATAGTTAGTAATGAGCTTGGTATCCAAAATGAATACGGGACAGTTCAGGCACTCGTTCACATCAATATAATAATCGGAAAAGTGTCTCATGAGCATTTCACATGCATTTTGTTGAGTATGTTTGCTGGTTGAAATGCCAAATTTGCTTATGCTTAAGTGAAGATGTGATATTGATGTAAAGTCCAATTTTGTGAAATATTTGTTATGTGAAATGATGTGTTGCACGAATTGAGTGAACCATCGATGATGGTTACCTCATTAAGTTCACAAAACTCACCAAAATTGCAACATTGGCGTTTCAGGATCGAGAGTGTGTGGATTGTCATTTGGCAAGAGAATTCATGGCTCAAAGGTCGATCAGCTAGGATTTTTGGATGGCTTTTATAGAATTTATATATTTTCCTCTTTCATGTAGTAGTTTTTTACTAGGTTTTGAGGATGCACATGTAATAAAGGCTGAAAGACACAATGTAAACTTTCGGCTTTACGCAATGAACTGAGAAAAAAGTTAGTTTTAAAATATTGTGATTTTCTTTTGATGCTTATAAGAGATTAATGTTATGATGCCATGTGAAGTGAATGTAGTGATCCAACATAGCGTACCGTTATCCTAGGATATGTACCGAAATGACCTCCAAACGTCTTAGTGTGTACCCGACGGTAAGGGTGTGCTACACTATATGGAGGAGAGGTCTGTATAGATGTAATGCAATACTTTGTAGAGTAGGATTTAGTGGGTTAATAGGCAAAAGTAAATGAACTTTACAGGGTGATGAATGGGAGATTTTTGGAGTGATGAGCTAAGAGTAAGGAAAAAGTGTTTCAATGTAGCGAACATGGCAAAAGATGTAAATTTTATTTTTAAATGGGATGAAACACCTCTATCCTTTATAGTTTAAAGAATATCTAATAAAGACATGTAGATTGAATTTAAGTGCAAGTTTGGTAGATCGTGTTAAGCCAAGAAATGAGAAACCTACACTATCAATGACTTAAAGATGAGAGTGGTTTGGTTTTATGAGATTTAAGATTTCATGACATAATTTATGGTCGGGGATAGGTGTGTGGAGAAGATTGATAACGTAAATTAATCTGGATAAGGCTTTAAACTAGAATGATTTGGGAAAGAACATATGGATGAGAAGAGTAAGAGTAATTTTGGTGAAATGACAAATTTTACGCTCGTCAAGACCATTTTGTTAAGGAGTATGATGATAAGAGATTTGATAAGATATTTTGTGGTTATTGAGAAATTTGAAAAGGATCATTTGATGAGTTCATTGGCTCTATCACATTGAACACTTTGATTGTGGTAAAAAAAGTAAACCGTTGAAATTGATTGAGAGCTTAAGACTTATGGGTTAGTAGATCCAATTAAAATGACTAATGGAATGATCAATAGGTTTAGATTACCATGGATTTCACCCGTTAGAGTAGTATCTTGATTTGAAAGTCTTAACAACATAACTACAAGGGTTAAATTCAATTAAACATAAGTCATAAGTGACAAATTTTACAATAGGTAAAAGATTTGTAGTGATTTGTGGGACAATTAAAATGTCATGAACATAGAGGTGTTAGATGTTTAGTGCGTGTTAATGTGCTAGTAGAAGTTATAAGAAGAGCATTACCATTACTGACGAGCACTTGATTTAGACAGTCATATGGTTCCATATTTTTTAAGATGGATGAGGAGTTGTAGGTGCAGTGAAATTTATGTTTAGAAGCCATTTAGTTGTTTCATTTATAAGGAATTAGGAAGTGATAGAGTTATTATGGAGACTTATGGTAGAAAAGGCTATATGAATAGTTATTCTGAGGTGAGCATTTGGAGAGTCAACATACCTAAATTGACATCAAGTGACAATATCACCAAATTTATAACATATTTGATATTTAGGGGAATTATTTAGTTAATTTGGCCTTAAATGTAGGTTAATGAGTTAATAGGAACTATTGCACCTAGGATTATAAAAATGATGGACAAGTGGGCTTTGGTTATTTTCTGGGCAGGTTTGGTTTAAACGACATGAAGATCTGGTTTAAAAAATTGACCCGTGTTAAGTAAAAGAATGAGGGTTAAGGGATACCTTTGATGTTTTTAGACGAATCACCCATTTGACCTCCCAAAAGGATTATTCTTAGGATTTGTAGTGGTGACAAAGGTGACATTAGGAGCAATGGTGTTGTCGAGATAGTAGGAGCTTAGACGCTGCTTATGAATAAGTACTTTTGATCATATATCTAAGAATCAAAGTAATGTCTTGTAGTTTTCAATAGTCATGAAAAACACCTTATAATTTGCTGAAAGGTCATCCAAAGAGAATAAAAATAAATCTTCATCGAAAAATTAATCTCCAATCACCACAAAGTCTTTAGCTATAGAAGAAATATCGATAATATATTCAACAATAAAGGAACTGCCCTTCTTAGTGGTGTGGAGGTAGCGACATAAGAGTGAGTGACAAACTATGGTTTGTTGAAGAAAGTTTTGTTTGAGTATGGTGCAAAGATCCCTTGATATGGTACAGTTAAGGGCAAAGGAGACAAATGTTGGAGCCGAGGTGGTAACTAAATAATAGTAAACTAAACGATTAATTTTTTGACAATGAAGATATTCAAGTATAGGCTTGGTGGAATTAAAAGTGTTCAAGTTATATAGTGGTAGAATAGTACCAATAGATCTTAAGAAGCCACAAGTAAGTAAAATAGATTACACTTGATTTCTTTAAATCAAATAATTTGTAACATCTAAAATGGTAGTTATGAAGTTGGTAAGGTTGGTTAGTGGTAGTATAAAGGTTATTGGTGTTTAATTTGTGGTTATGGTAAAATGTTATGTGGAATAATGGTAAGGTGATGTTAGATAGTGATCTTGGTGTCTATAACTAGGTGTGGGTAGGTAGGTAAAAGAATGATAGTTTGGATGTTGATGGTGCTATGGATGGCAATGGACTGGGTCTGAGCTCGAGCTCGAGCTCAAGCTCTACTTGGTCAAATGTAGCTTGATTTTTTATTTTTTAAATTAAAAGGTTTTCTACAAAATGACATTTTTTTTATAGTTGTTGGGCTTTGTACCAGGTCAAACTTAGGCAGCTTAAGCCTGAGTCTAGTCCGAGGCCCAATTTTTGAAACAAATTATGCACAAATCCTAAGCCAAGCCTGAGACCAACTCGATATAAGTCAATCTGGATAGCCTAAGCCCAAGTCCTATTTGAAGCCTAATTTTTTGAAAACATTATGCCTAAAGCTTGAGTCGAGCCTGATACCAACTTGGTCCAAGTCAAGTTCTAAGCTCGAGTCTTGTTCAAGGCCCAATTTTTTGAAAAAAATCATGTTTGAAGCCCGAGTCGAGCTCAATACCAACTAGGTCCAAATCAAGCTGGACAGTCTAAGCCTAAGTCCTATTTGAGGACCAATTTTTTGAAAAACATCATGCCTAAAGCCCGATCAAAGCCTGAGATGAACTCAGTCCAAGTCAAGCTGGACAGTTTAAGCAGTAATCCTATTTGAGGATTATTTTTTTGAAAAAATCATGCTCGAAGCTTGAGCTGAGCCCAAGATTAACTTAGTTTAGGCCAAGCTGGACAGTCTGAGCTTGAGTCCTATTGAAAGCTTGATCAATCTTAACCTGACCTATTGATTTTGGACCAAGGTTGGGCATCCTTAGTTGGTGTTTGATTTGTGGTCAAGGTAAAGTGTTGTGTGGACTAAGGGTATGGTGACGGTTTATGGTGACCATTGGTGTTTGTAAAAGTGTAAGTTGGTGGGAAAAAGACTTATATTTGGGCTCCAGCTACTATGAAGAAACTAGTAAAGAAAGAGAGTAGTGAATAAACGAATTTGTATAGATATGTTATTGCGATGCTTTACAACAGAATAACACATTTCTATTTATACAATAAGATTAGCTCTAAGAAAGTAAAATATATATTCCAAGTATAACCAATGTTGCGAATACCGTGTTGGACTTGGTACCGAATTAGGTTCTAGTATGATACTATACCAGTATTGGTCAATACCGAGTATCATTTTGGGTAATTATTTAATTTATGAAATAGTTGCTAAATTTTTTAAAAATTACAAAATAGTTCATTGTCATATTATACAGTTGTATTATATACTTTATAAGTTTACTTCAACCTTGTCTCCAAAAATCTTAATAATAAATAATAATCACAATTAATATGAAATAACCATAAT
>JANIHY010000006.1:19120340-19133809 GCA_027479065.1 Erythroxylum brevipes | reverse complement strand
CCAATTTGTCCCAAAATTCCAATGGCTCCAAATAATAAATCCTAAGGTCATTTATCTAAATTTTCAGTGCCATTGGATAGTCATTTCCACTACTGGTAACCAATCAGTCTACCACTTGACATTTTTCTAGTCCAAAAATTTTCAGAAAAATTTATAAAATTCACTAAAAATTCTCAAACATCAATGTCCTCTCTAATCAATTTTTTTTATACACAAAAATCACATTTTTCATAACAATCGCATTTATGACCAAATATACTGAAAAATGTCATGAATGC
This sequence comes from Erythroxylum brevipes, assembly GCA_027479065.1. NCBI lineage: Eukaryota > Viridiplantae > Streptophyta > Magnoliopsida > Malpighiales > Erythroxylaceae > Erythroxylum > Erythroxylum brevipes. The sequence goes on along the minus strand of JANIHY010000006.1, from coordinate 19,133,531 downwards.
ATGTACAGTCATTTACATGTGCAAAATTTACTATTCACGTGTATGCATATGCATAAACATATCAAGACAATTCTAAGCACTCATGAACTATTCCAAATTACTATTTTACCCTTCCCATCGGTGATGGGATGTTACAACTCTCCCTTCCTAATAACAATTTCGTCCTTGAAATTCTTACCTGATTGTTCGAACAGGTGAGGATACTATCTCCTCATATGCTCATCGGTCTCCCACGTTGCTTCCTTAGTTGAGTGGTTCCTCTATAGGACTTTCACCAATGGAATAACCTTGTTCTTCAACTGCTTAGTCCACAATCTCACGATCTTGTCCGGCTCCTCAACATAGCTCAAATTGCTAGCAACCTCAATCTCCTGAGCCAGTATCACATGTGTCGGATCCGATCGGTATCTTCGGAGCATACTCACATGAAAGACATTATGTAACTGAGACATCTCATTCAGTAAAGCCAGCTTATAGGCCAAAGGTCCTATCCTCTCAATGATCTCATAAGGGCCAATGTACCTAGGACTCAACTTACCCTTTTTACCGAATCTCAACACTCCTCTCCACGGTGACACTCGTAGGAAAACTCTGTCTCCTACACTGTACTTCATATCCCTCTGGTGTTGATCCACATAACTCTTCTATCTATCCTGAGCCACTTTGATTCGGCTCCGGATCAATTTCACCTTATCTAATGTATCCTGAATCAACTCTGGGCCCTCAACCATTCTCAAACCCTCTTCATCCCAATACAGAGGCGATCGACACTTTCTTCCATACAATGCCTCGTATGGTGCCATTATGATGCTACTGTGATAATGGTTGTTATAAGCAAATTCAATCAAAGTCAGATACTGATCTCATGCTCCTCTAAACTCCAACACACAAGCTTGAAGCATATCCTCAACAGTCTTGATCGTCCTCTCACTCTATCCATCTGTTTGAGGATGAAATGTTGTACTAAAATTTAACTTAGTACCCATAGCAGACTGCAAACTCTTCCAAAACCTCAAAGTAAATCTGGGATCCCTATCTGATTAATCTAGGTAAAACTATACAAATTTATCTTCTGAAAAGTTGTAGCTTATCCTCTTATTTTTTCCAATGGTATAAAGCATGTAAATTTTGAGTATTAGAGTTGACAGATATGAGAGCATTATAAGTAGTGATGCTGTATAGGAGGTATGTATAGAATAGCTATAGTGATGATGAGAGTTTGTGTATGTGATGAGTCATTTTAAGTTGAGGTTTGTGAATTTGATGCACTCAAATTAGTAATTGAATTTTTAAGGAGTGATATTGCATTAGAAGAAGTGAATTTAGGAACATTATGAGTGAAAGAAATGTTAGAATGGATGTAGGAAGCATTGAAGAGGCTTTGGAGGGGTTTGGGTACCCGCCATATCCGTTAGATGGACTTTAGGTCCGTTAAATAGACCTACTCAGGTTTGTGATAACCCTTAGAATCACCCATGTCTGTTTAACTGACATTACCTTCTCGGGTCTAAAATGACCCCCAACCCCGTTTATGTCTGTTTAACAGACATATACTGTATAGTTTCGGACATTTGAATTTTTGACCCACTAAATGGAAACATCTCATTTTACGATCTTCACAAAAGTTGTAGATCTAGAAGTCCTCTTTAAAATCATCTAAAAATTGCCCCAATTAAAGGTTTTTAGAGAAAGTTATGCCAATTTTCCCAAGATAGGTATATTATGATTGAGGATATAAACATGTTTGAATCTTTTGGCCATAACTTCATCATCCGACCTCTTAGAGCTACAGTTGTTTTGAAGAATTCAAATTGTGATCTTGGCAATTGACTGGTGTGGGCACAACACTCCTGTGGGATGATGGCTAATGAGGATTTATTGAAATAACCCTACAGGATAATATGCTCACGTGTGATGACTCCGAACGTTGGGCTCCAGAAATAGGGTCCAACAGATGGGGGAAGTTGTGTTAATGCAATGAGCAATCTTTTGGTTGAAAAATTAGACCTACCTACTGCTAAGCATCCTAGACCTTGTAAACTTTAATGGTTGAATAAGTGTGGGGAAGTCAAGGTTAATAAACAAGTGCTGGTGTCATTTCCATTAGTAGGTATCACGATGAGGAGCTTTGTGATGTTATACCGATGCATGCTAATCATTTGCTTTTAGGTCGACCATGGAAATTCGATAGGAGTGTTATGCATGATGGATTCATGAATATATATTCTTTGTTAATGCATCGGAAACCTATAACTCTTATACCATTAACACCTCGGCAGTTATATGAAGATCAAGTGAGGACAAAAAATGAGTGTGATAAAAAAAACAATGAGGTTGAATGTGAAAAAAGAAAGAGTGAGATTGATTCTGAAAAAGAGGCAATAATCACAGAAAAAAGAACAAGAAAAGCCTCAAGAACAAGAGAGAATAGAAAAAAGCTTTTATATAAAAGAAAGTTAGGTTAAGAGAGTTTTTTGTTGAAAACATCTAATGATTGTACTTCTGTACAAAGAAGTTTATTTTAATACTAACGATCTTTACCTATCTTTGCCTTGTGCTACTATGTCTCTTCTATAGGAATTTGTTGATGTATTTCCTGATGAAGTTCCCAATGATTTACCACCACTTAGAGGAATAAAACATCAAATTGATTTCATTACTAATGCATCAATTCCTAACTGACCATCCTATAGGAGCAATCCTGAGGAGACAAAGGAACTTCAAAGGCAAGTTAAGGAGTTACTAGGTAAAGGGCATGTGAGAGAAATTTTGAGTCTATGTGTTGTTCCTATTCTACTTGTGCCTAAGAAGGATGGAACAAAAAGAGTGTACGTTGATTGTAAAGCTATTAACAAAATTATGGTAAAGTACTACCATTCCATTCCTAAGTTGGATGAAATGCTTGGTGAATTGCATGGTTCTTGTTTTTTCTCTAATTGAAAACTACCTTCAAGACTAAGTATGGTTTATATCAGTGGCTAGTTATGCCTTTTGGGTTAACCAATGCCCCTAGTACTTTTATGAGATTGATAAACCATGTCTTATGTGCTTTTATTGGTAAGTTTGTTGTTGTGTACTTTGATGATATTTGATTTATAGCAAGGACTTAGATGAACATCTTAAACATTTACAAAAAATTCTAACTAGTTTACATGATAAGAAGTTGTATGCAAACCTCAAGAAATGTTTTTTTTTGTACTAATCAAATTATGTTCCTTAGATATGTTATTAGTGCTAAGGGAATAGAGGTTGATGAAGAAAAGGTTAAGGCTATTCGTGAGTGTCCTACACCTAAATCAATAACTGAGGTGCAAAGCTTTCATAGGTTGGTTAGCTTTTATAGGAGGATTGTTAAAGATTTTAGCACCATTGCTGCACTATTAACTGAACTTGTTAAAAAAAATGTTGGATTCAAGTGGGGTAGTGAATAAGAATCAACATTTAATTTGATAAAAGACAAACTAATTTCGGCACCATTACTTGCTCCAACTAACTTTACTAAAACTTTTGAATTTGAGTGTGATTCTTCAAGTATAGGTATTGGGGTTGTTTTGAGGCAAGAAGATCCACCCCTAACTTGTTTTAATGAAAAAATAAATGTGGTAGCCTTGAACTACCCAAATTATGACAAGGAGATGTATGCTCTAGTGAGGGCCTTGGAGATATGGCAACATTACTTGTGGCCTAATGAGTTTTTCATTCATCCTAATCATGAGTCTTTGAAGCATTTGAAGGGCTAAGGTAAGTTCAACAGATGCCATGCCAATTGGGTGGAGTTCATTGAATCTTTTCCTTATGTGATCAAGTACAAACAAGATAAGGAAAATGTGGTTGTATATGCTTTGTCTCGTATGTATACCAAAATCTCTATGTTGGATACTAAATTGTTAAGCTTTGAATACATTAAGGATTTATATTCTTCTTATCTTGATTTTGGTAATGTGTTTGAAGCTTGTGAACTTGCTACCTTTGGCAAAATTTATAGGTATGAAGGTTTTTTTTTCTTGAAAATAGATTATGTGTGCCTATCTGTTCTCTAAGGGAGTTACTAGTTTGTGAGTCTCATGGAGGTGGCCTAATAGGACATTTTGGTGTTCGAAAAACTTTAGATATACTTATTGAGCATTTCTTCTAGCCACATATGAAATATGATGCAAAAGGAATTTGTGAGAAATGTATGATTTGCAAATAGGCCAAATCTAGATCTTTGCCTTATCGATTACATAATCCTTTGCCAATACCAAGTACACCATGGGTAGATATTTCTATGGACTTTATCTTAGGTTTAACTAGGTCAAAAAGAGGTAATGATTAAGTTTTTTTCTAATTGTGGACAAGTTTTCTAAGATGGCTTATTTCATTTCATTTCATAAAATAGATGATTCTAGTTACATTGCAGACTTATTCTTTCATGAGATAGTATAACTTCATGGAGTGCTAAGGAGCATTGTTTCTGATTGAGATGGCAAGTTCTTAAGCTACTTTTGGAAGACATTGTGGGGAAAGCTAGGTACTAAGATAATGTTTTCGTCAACTTTCAATCCAAAAAATGATGGGAAAACTGAGTAGTTAATCAAACTTTGTCTACAATATTGCATGTTATCATTTAAAAGCCACATGTTGAATTTGCTTATAATCGTTTTGTCCATTCTACTACTACTCATGCATGGGTTTAATCCCTTGACTCCAATGGATTTAACATCTTTACAAATTGATGAGCGTGTTATTTTAGATGGCACAAAGAAGGCTAAATTAAAACAATTGCATGAAAAGGTTAGACACAAATCAAAAAGAGGACAGAACAATACACTTCTCATGACAAAAAAGGGCCTAAGAAAATGATCTTTGAACTAGGAGATTGGGTTTGAGTTTATTTGAGGAAGGAACAATTTTTTAAAAAACTTCATTCTAAGCTACATCTAAGATGAGATGGACCATTCCAAGTCATTGCATGTATTAATGACAATGCATACAAGCTAGAATTACCAAGTGAGTACAATGTTAGTGCTTCATTTAATGTTTCTAACCTCTCTCCATTTGATATAGGTGATGAAGACTCGAGGATGAATCCTTTTAAGGAGAGGCGAAATAATGGAAACCTAGCTAAGGACATGTAAAGGATGGTGCAATCTAGTTTAACATATTTCGATGATCCATTACACATTTATAGATGTCCAATAACTTGGGCTAAAGCTAAAAGGATGAAGGAAGCTCTTAATAGATTGATTGAAGATGTTTGGGTTAAAAAAGCAACAATAGAAGCTGATTTGGGCTTAGAGAGATCAATCAGCCCTATCACCTTAATTCACGCATTAAATACACCTAATTAGTTGTTCATTTGGCCTAATCAGAAGATTATGTTATTTTGATGATTTCAAGGAGATTTCTAACTAATTTGAGCTGCCTAAAAGTCCACTTTCTATATTTGGCTTTAGGAATCAGATTTAAAAAGGTTTTTTTATATCTTAGGGATTTCCTTACTTTTAGGAATAAATCATTGATAGAAGATTGATTAGGGTTTTCTTTAGCTTATGTAATCATTATCTTTGTACAAGAAGTCATATTGGAATTTGTTTTATGTTTCTAGTGAGGTTATTCACTTTGTTGGTTCTTCATTAAACTTCGAACATATCAAGGTTATTACTTATGGCGTTCATTTGACTTATCACTCTTAATCTTTTCTTTTCCTAAAGTGTCGCTTCAATATCCTTCTTTATAACTTTGGTTCATGTTTCTTTAACATTATTCAAGGTTTTTTTTGAAAAAATAACTGATTTTGTTTTTCCAGAAATTACTCTCAATAACTTGTTTATGGGTTCCTAGATCTCGATTTGCGGGGTTCACATCATAGATAGTCTTTTTTAGCTTAACTCCATTTTAGACATCTTCATTCCACCACCAAGACTCCCTTTTACTACCCACCGACCATCTAGAAACACCTAGAGTCTTAAAAGTTGTATTCTTTAAAAGAGTTGCAATTCTTTCCCACATCTAGTTAGCATCTCCTATCGAATTCCATTCGTCCCTATAAATTACTTTATCCCTAAATATTTTCACCGTATCCCCTTTCAAATTCCACCATCTAATTATAGTAAACCTTATAGGATTTCTCTTCTTCCTTTGATCCTTAATAGAAAGATCTAAAATTACCAACTCAAATGCTATCGAGAAATCCAATAAAGTGGTCCTGCTAACATTCTTTTGCCTGAACCTGAAACCCCTACGAGTTCTTGAGTAACTATCTAAAGTTGCTCCTATATGACCAATAAAGTCTCCTCCTATAATAACTCCCTCGTTAGAAGGGATTTGTTGAATCACCTCATCTAGCTCTTTTTAGAAACAACGCTTAAGTTGGTCATCCAACCTTACTTGAGGTGCATAAGCATATACTACATTTATAACATCAACATAATGATATAATCCTATCATTAGTCCTTTTTACCCCTACAACATGTTGTATGAGTTCCTTGGTAACTAAGATGCCTACACCATTTTGTCATCTCGGACCCACTGAATACCAAAATTTAAACCCAAAAATCTCTTTTACTTTAGCCCCTATCCACCATGTCTCTTGAATGCACGCTATATGAATCTTATACTTGTCTAAAGTCTCCACTAATTATAAAGACTTCCCTATAAGGGACTTGATGTTCCAAGAACTAATTTGTAATCTATCAACATCTTTTCCTCTTATAAATTTAAAACTCACTAAAGAACTAACTCGTGTCTCTCATCAGAGTTCAAAGCCACTACTCCTATCTTAACGCCTAATATAAGCTACTAATAATAATGATGATGATGATAAATTTTAAAATAAAAGACAATAAAAATAAATAAAAGCATATAAGTTTAAGCAAAAAATAAATCAAAAGGAAAAAAGTGACTGTTGTAATCCCAAGATTCTAACTTTTTGGCACAAACAACGATTCATAAGTAAACAAGATAAGAACAATCGAAACCCAGATCTTCAACTCAAATTTCTCAACAACCCAACAATAAAAATCAATAAAAATTAAAGAAACACCACCTGATCTCACAATCCAATCAATACGGCAAGGGTGAGAGGCCATTGAGTATAAGAGAATTAGAGAAAGGAGACCCATTCCATTAGGAGATTTTAGAGAAATACAAGCAAATCTAGGTCAGACAGTGAGAGAACTCTCCAGAACTGTAGGAAGTAACCGAAAATCAAATAAAAGCTTGGATCTACAAGCTACAGAGACAACACCAGCTACAGATAAGAGAAAAAACAGAAAATATCAGGGACATCGAGGTGAGAAGCTAGGTTAGATGATGAGAGAACTAGTCAAAACTGTTGGAAGTAGCTTTAGAAGGAGAAGTCAAATGACAACGATGGTGGAGGCGTATATAGTCTGACAACACAAACAAATATAGAAGACACAAATATAGAAAAAAAAAACACAAAAAATATTTAGAATACAAAGTAGAGACAACTCCTACACAAGAAATTGATACAAGACCCAAAAGTAAGAATGACAACTCGTAGTGATCTCACTGGAGAGTACGTGATTATGTGTTACCTCACAACCAAAACAAACCTGGGATCTGATTTGAATTCTTTTAACTACTACTTGCTTTGAATTGCATCTATTTTTGCTACAAATCATCATTTGATTATCCATACTGTGCATGTTATATTTTACTTAAAATTTGTAAAATTGAGATTATAACAATATTATCTTCCCTATCTTGCCAGCAATCCTTCATATCTAGTCTTTCCCTTTATTCTTAATATTTCACTTAAAATCATAGAACGGACTAAGGGAACCCTAATCCTACACTTAGGACTCTGACACAAGGTAGAGCTACCCATATACGATCTAGGACCTAGAAGATTTGAGCATGATCTCCGACCCCTCCTCCTTTTATGCCCCCTAGTGAGGATGAGTACTTTGATACTACTTCCCTCTAATTACAAGATTATGCTTCCTGAGAAACATGAAAAATGTGTTGTTTACCCTACCAATATATATTAATTTAAGGGTTAAGGTATTGTTTATTATCTGATTGATCACAGGTGGGAATCTCCTCTTACCAAAATATATTGCATTCGTCCTATCAATGTTTAATTATTCTATACTAATCTCTATCCTAAGGTGATTCATGATGACACCCATATTTTTCCAAAAGCCAATAGTGTCAAAATAAATTTGACTTATGCTCTCAACAATAAGATCTTAGGTATTCCCCTTCCTACAAACCATACATATTAATATTGTCATACAAAATATAACATTCGCCATCACTCAGTTCCAATTGAGTCAAAATCATTTTAAATTAGAGACGATATAGAGGCCCATAGGTAACCTAAAGATGCCCCTGGCCTTAATGTCATTCCTCATTTATACCTTCTTTTCATTAATTTTATGTTTGTTACTTTTCTAGGCTACGATGACCTTTGGTTTCTTTCTACTCTTATAATAAAAGAACATAATCGCTTAGGTTTTTTTATTTCACCTAATATGTTTCACTTCCATCAAACCAAAAAGAAGAAACAAAACATTCCATATGTCCTCATCTTTTAGCACTTTCATATTCCTCCTATTAACAGTGAGATTGACTTTAATTTCTTATTTAATTTGTTACTCTCAACAATATGGGATATCAATTGTTTGCGATATAACTAGACCACTTCAATGACAATATCTCTAGCCTTAGTACCTAATCCCAATGTGTGAGTCTCCATTATATGATGGCCCTAATGAGCCCCTCTTAATCCACACTGTGGAGCTACCTATGAATGATAAGGCCAATGCCTCTCAACCACATCATCACTCCTCACCGAATGCTCATCTCACGAACATTGAGCATTAACTTACCATGTTTCTAGGAGAGTTTGATTTTTTTTCAGAACATCACAATCCATCACCTTGTTAAGCTGTATAGGTTGAATGAGTTTCATTTCCCTCCTCCAGCTAGTTGATTTTCTTTATGTTTCTAAAAAGGGGGGATAAAAGTTTTATGATATTGTAAGGAAATGATATAATTTAGGGACAGTATAAGTGGTTTTATATATTCAATATGATGGACATATTGATACTTTTTAACAATTTATACTTTTATTCAATCTTCCTCTCAATATTGAATTATGGTTATAATATGATTTATGTTTTGTGAATAAATCTAGGGGGAGCAAATTATTATCTTAAAATGAGTTCTAATTAATTTCTCATATTACTTTCTAATATCACACTTTTTTTCATCATCAATAAGGGGGAGATTGTTGAACCAAGTAAGGCTCTAATGGAGGTTTTAATGATAACAAATAAGTACTCTTAACGAGTTTAATATTGTTAATAAGAAAAAATATAAAAACAAAACCTTATCGTATCATAAGATTATGGTAGAAAATATGATATTTGCAATCTTCCATATCAAAATTAAGTCAAGAAGAAGATTAAGATACATCGAGGTCTTTTCCTGTATTACTTATTATGTGCTCATCTTAATTGTTCTTAATATTCTAAAAGGCTTACCATACGTAATCATTCCATCTTACTTCATTGCACGAGTCTTTACATTCATCAAATGACATTAAAGCATTTGTTTTTAATATAAAAGCATCTTTATTTTTTAAATAATCTTTAAGGAATATTTTGGGAAGTGATTAAATCATATTTTGATTAAAAAATTATTTTTGAGCATTTGACATTGTTAAAGGCATGTTTTTAGGCTAAATAGTTGACCTATATGAGTTAGTGGTTGACTAATATAGGTTAGAGTTGAATAAATTTGAAGTATTGAGAGTTTGTTGTTATATTGGTTGACATATTATTCGATAAACATCTATACTAGTCAACCAGTATTTCAACAACTAATGAGTCTAGAGCTTTTAATGTATACTGGTCGACCGATACGTCGAATATAGCCACTGTGAAAGCTAATTCTTAGCTTTAAAAGAAGGTTCCTTTTTGCTAAAATAAAAAATTATACAAAGGGTATTTTCTCTTTGAAAGAAGAATTATAGTTAAAATCTAAGATAAGTATTAGGAGTGAAGATCGGTAAAAATTGTTTGTTGAACCACCATATAACTATTTGCATTTCTCTTCCCTTCCTTTTTACTTTGTTGTTTACAAGCATAATTAAATTCATTTTTTTTTCATTCTTCTAGTTTTGATAATTTGTAAAAATGTTATAAGTTAGTATACTTTAATTAAAATTTTGAATTCACCTAATTCATCCCCCTCGTTCTTAGGTGCCAATAGAGAATAACATAAATGAATATCCATAAAATTGGGCTAGACACGCAACATTTCCAACTCCATAAAATCTTGAATTCACCTAATTCAAAATCCTTAATTTGATTTTACAAAGTAAATCTCTCTCACCCCATTGTCGTTATTACCACCATTGTTACTAGCTATCATCATTCCTTATATTCTCTTCTTCATCGCGATTCTCACTAATTTTCTCTTCTTCATTATCAACTACTGTCGTCTTTTTTTTCCTATTACATATCATTGATCATAGCTACTAGTTTAAGTTTCATTTTTTAAAATTCATTTGTTTTTGTTCAGTTTTTCAAGCATAATTAAATTTATTTACTATTATTTCAGTCTTCTATTTGTGATAATTTTTAGACATTATTGTATAAGTTAGTGTACTTTAATTAAAATTTTGAATTCACCAATTCATCCCCCTCCCTTTTAGATTCCATTAGAGAATAAGACAAATGAATATCCAAAATGGTGCTGGGCATACAATATTTTTTATTCTTACCAACACTCTTATAATCAAAATCCTTAATTTGATTTCATATAACAAATCTCCTTTAGCCCCATCATTTCTATTACCACCGCTATTAGTAGTTATCATCAATCCCTATCTTCTCTTCTTCATCATAGTTCTCACTCAATTTCTCTTCTCTATCATCACTGATGTCATCTTCTCTTTTTTATTACGTATCAGTGATCATAGTTATTGGTTTGAGTTTTATTGTTTAAATTTCATGTGTTTTTATTTAGGTTTGAGGTTTGTCGCATATTGGTGATCAAAATTCCTAAATTAATTTTCATTTGGTTTTGTTCTTGCAATTTATGGTTTCACAGCTAATATTATCTCAACATTTAACTTTGTTTTTCCTAACTTTGTTTTTCTTTGATACAAGCTAGCTTAACATTTAGCTCAAAGAAGACTAAGTGTATTTTGAGCTCAAAGGTAATTTCTCTTGTTGATTAATTAACTTACAATGTTTTGTTTATGATATTTATAATGCATATCATGTAGTTTTCTGGTGTAATTTAGCGTTGATTTGTTATTAGTGTTGTTTTGTTAATTTAGATTGGTAACTATCTATTCTTTATTAATGGAATTATATGATTTCAAATTCTTCAAAAGGAATAAACAACAAATCTTTTAATTGTTATAGTGAAACACAATAAAAGAATGAGGAAAAATTTTATGTTCCACTTATCATACTTCGAAAGTTTTTATATAAAAGAGTTTTTCATTGTTGTAACAAGAATATGTCTATGTGCATTGGAAGAGATGGGATAAAGAGTTGGAGACACGTCTTATGAGGTTTGTGAAGGGATTGTAAAGTTTAGCAAAAAGTTATTGTAAACTTATATTGTGCAAGAGAGGAGTGGTCCTCATTACTTTGCAAAGTATGACGAAAAATTTCTTGCTTTATGCAATTATTTTTTTGGTGTGCCCGAGAGAAAAGCTTGGATAATTGGATAACAAGTTTAGGTTTTTAGGAGAAGCTAAGGGTGTTGTGATGAATATTATTTTGGTTATAAAGTAATTGTTAGTTTATGCCCTACAACCAATCAATTGATTGTAGTTTAGTGACAAAATTATTTAAATACATTCTTTATCTTGTACATGTTTAAATGTATATGATAAATTCCATTGGATAATTATACATTGCAAATGAAATTATAATGACATTATAATTATGAGATTTATATTGTATTTATATATTATCTCTAAATTATTCTTAATCATTATTCTATTAGGACTAGACATTAATAAAATGTAAAAGGGCTAGCATATGTTATATTTTTCCTTATAAAGGAACTAATCAATCTTATAGACTAAAGGATGGAGATATTTAAACAAACGTGTGAGTGTTTATTAGAGAATAATTTCAAATGTGTGGGTGTTTGTTAAAGAACAAGTTCACTAAACTGACCCGTTATGAGAAATCCATTTAGAACATTACTTCTATAGAATTCTCATTATAATAATTGTTTAAGTGATCTTTTAATTTGATGTCTCCAAAGTTATCTTGTATAGGGATTGCTATATTTTGATACTACTTATAACATACTCTGATCGTAGGTTGTTCAGTTAATAGTTATTGGATGTAGCATAAATTATATAGAGGTACTTGTGTGATCAAGATAGGATTCATCACCCTAAAGTAATTAGGGAGAATGTTCTGTTTTTTTATTATATTCATTTGGGAAACCCTTGGTCAAGATGGAATGATGCTTTGTAAATAGTTTATAAATTTCGTTAATTCAATAAATAGCTACTGACAGAGAACTAATATGTTTAAACCCAAGAAGAGTAGACATTAATTCCATGTTCTATCTAATCAGAATATTGTAAGATAAAAAGATTGGATTATATGAAAAATAGTGCAAAGAAAAGTTAATCAAAACCACTTTAACATTCCTAAATATTTGGGTGGTCATAATGTATTACTAAATACCAATCTTGATCTATAACAAAAACAACACGCACTAGAAATCCCTCTGGGGCATGAGGTCTAGAAAGGTCTAGTAGTACGCAACTTTACCCCTAACTAGTATAGATGTTGTTTCCAAAAGACGTAAATTTTGATCTATGATTATAAATTGTTTAATTGGAGAAATTTATCTATTTCAAATTATTTTATAACCATTGCCAACATATTGAGAACCTAATAGGTCACATATAAAGAATTGGATAAAGAAAGCAAAAAAATGTTAATAAAGTTGGACTTGATTGTAAATTTTTAAAGCTTTATGATTAAAAATGAGATATTTAATAAATAAGGATTAATTTGAGATATTGGATCTCATTTAGGCATAATTGGTATTTAATTAGAATTATTTGTAATTCTAATTAAAGTTTAATTGAATTATAATTTAATTTCAATTAAATTACTAAAATATCTAAAACTTCCTTCATGTGGAAAAATATAACATATGCTAAGCTTTTTATGTTTTGTTAATGTC
>JANIHY010000006.1:19020778-19035337 GCA_027479065.1 Erythroxylum brevipes | reverse complement strand
AACAGACCAGTTAAAGTTCAACGAAAGAACAATGTGCAGATTGGAATATAACATTTGTTAAAAAAATTGATTCAAAATGATATATTGAATTTCGTTTAAAAAAATTCAAAATAAATTTCATTTTAATTATGAAAAAGATTATACATTGTGCCATATATTCAAATGATCATATATTGATTAAGTTCCTATTTTTTTTAAAATGACCAATACAAGAATGATTTGATTAATTTTGAATATGATTAATAAGTAAATCCTTTTGAATTTTCTTAAATTGCATACCTGTTTATTTTCTATTCTATTAATCACTACAAGTAAATTCATTACAACCAATATATTTTATTATCATCGGAATCATAATTTATGACTTACACATAGTGTGATTATTTAGTAAATATGAATTAATTATATAAAATATAAGATGTGTGATAAAAAAATGTAAAACTATAATTTAGAAGTATGTTTTCCAAAACCATGATTGTGAAAGAAAATGTACTTATTATCCCATAACCGTTACCTGGTTTTGATTGTGACAGTACCAGCTTGAGATTGAAAATCTAAATTGTGACGAGGAGTTGGTCACCACCGTACCAATTATGCGGTAACACAAGAGTGAAAAACGCAACAGGGAGAACCTTAGGACACTAGTAAATTAATAAGGGGTTTTTTTTAGTTTAAGTAAAATCGTGAGTTTAAATCGCTTTTATATATGTAATCGTTTAAAATTTGGAATTAGAGCTTTATCTCATGTAAGAAGCTATCCGATTTAAATAGAGATTAGTCTGAGAATGAATAATTTAAAAATACTTTTATAATATTTCGTAAACAGTAAAAAAAAAGCAACAGAGAGATGCGGTGTACGCCCTGCTGGAACGGAGCAGCTAGCTTGTAGTAAGTGGTAAGTACGCATTGAAATCAATGGATGGGCATGTGGGGTTTGATACAGCCAGAGCATTACTACGCCCTGTCTAGTGTTTTTTTAAATCACATATTTATGCTTTTCTTTTTCTTGCTAGCAAAAGCATTCAATGCCTATTTGCTTCTCATAAAACTAAAATTGATGGTCTGAAGAATCATGCTTCAGTCATGTGCTTATGTTTTTTCCTTTGGTAATGTATTATTTCGGGATTACTTTTCAAGTAATGCATTTTTGCTGCGTGGTAATGTTTCCACCAATTTGCTGAATTTTCATATATATATTAAAAATTACAAGATTTAAGGAGACATGTTTTTTTCATTATATATCAAACAATTGCATTTTTTAGACTTGTATTTATTAAAAAATACGTTTTACTTTAACTTTGTCTAGATTTTTAATGTAAAATGATCAAATGAACAGTTACGGCGATTTGAGCGGGCAAAATTACGAGTCCCTTAATCGCACCTACCACTCATTATTGGAGAGGAGACGAGCACGAGCCGAGCCCCTCCGACCAAGCCTACACCTCTCTCTCTCTCTCTCTCTCTCGCTCTGTCTTCCCAAATAACATATCTCCTAAACATAAACCGCAGCTCCGAATACCCACTTTGAATCTGTTCCTGTATGCGCATGGCCATAGCCACTCTTCACCCATGAAAGCCAAACTCTACAGTACTAACACTCCTACTAATAACGGTTACGCCAGCGAAGGCCCCACCTGCGACACAAACTCGCAATGCAGACGACGGCTCCGCTCCAAAACTCTGTCCCATTCTCGGCGGGACAGCTTCACTGCCGGCGTATTTTCCCGGTGGAACGTCAAGTACCTCCTGGTTTTGCCCTTGCTGTACATTTTGGCGTTGATCATGTGCGTTGGTCAGTTCTCCGCGTTTCTTGCACAGACTACTTACCCTGTTGCTGTGTACAAGAGCCACAAGTTGTTTCAGAAACTTTGGCCTCATATTCAAGCTGATAATTCTACTGCTATTCAGGTTGTTGATTGTTGAGTCCTGTTTTGTGTTTTCCTTAACTTCTTCTGGATTTTGGTTTTTTATTTGATTGTTGCGAGAAGAAGACAAGCGAAAAGAGTATCTCTCTCGTCTTTAATGGTAAAATAAATGGAAAAGACGATGCTGCTTTCGCCTCTTACTTCAATTAAATTGTCCTTTCTGAGACGTAATGTGAAGCGTGCCTTCTACGTCTGATCATGGTGGATGAGATTAAGGTGGAAATTTTAGATGGATTATGTGGTTATTTTAAAAAATGAACTAGATCATAAAGTGACTAATAAGAAGAGAGTTCTCATGTCTCGTGACAGCAATTCGAAGGACGCTAGATACTAAATCTGTGTACCTTTTACCTACTTAATTCTGATTCTCAGAGCATGATGGGCCATTTTCTTGGCGCAGTTATCCTCTGTGTGGCGATACAAAAGGAAGCTCAAAGTCCGGAGACCCTGTTCCAATTCAACTTACAAACCGAATTTCCCCGTTGTAACAGGTGAAAGATATTACGATCTTGAATTTAGCGAGTTATAGGATGATTTTAGCTTGTTATAGTTCACAAATGTAGAATTCTCGTTTTGCGGAAAATGAGTTAACTCAAGTTGCAAGTGTTCCAATAGTTAAAGAGAAAGATAATCCAAACTTTTCCCATTTAATTGTAGAGCCTTCTGGCCACATCGGCTACCTGCTTGTTGAAGCAAATGGTGGTCTAAATCAACAGCGTTCTGCGGTGAGTCCTCCACCATTTCTATTGGTCTGTTTGGTATACTCTTTCTTTCTTTCTTTTATTTACAATTTTTCGAGAATATTAAGATGTGTCGGGTGTGCAGACCGGAATGCCTTAATATCCATTATGTGCTCATGCCTTGTTTCTGACACTTCCCTTGTGTGTCTTAGATCTGTAATGCAGTCGCAGTGGCGGGACTTCTGAATACTGTTTTAGTTATCCCTTACTTCGACCTCAATAGTGTATGGATGGATCCAAGGTGGGCAGCTTGCTTGCATCATTCATGTGTTTTAAACGTTAAGATAAGGTGATAAGGTGTCCTAAGTGAAAAACCTACTCACACGAAGTTAAAAGGTTGTAAGTGCCTAAAGACAGTATCGTTGAGTGTAAAAAACCAGGTGTAATTCTTTTGTGAAAATTATGAAATGCCATTCTTTGCACAACTTCTGGTTTGGAATAAGACCACTTTGGTTTAGATTCTGCAATCATGCTGGGGGTGCTGCTATTTACTCTGTTACGTCTCTGTTTCCGATAATGCCAATATCCCTGAAATTACTATGCTTATGGTTATTAGAAGTTTAACCAGACTCTTATAATAATGTTAGTTATATTATCCTGGACACTAGAGATGGCTCATTGAAGTTAGTATGGCTTGTGTAATCTGACTCCTGTTAATGAACCTGTAGTCATTTAACCACATCAAATTCCTAGCATCATGCTTAAGTAACCATATAACAAGTACACATGAAGAAGTCAAAACATATACTATGAATTCTTTCCTGCAACGAATTTTCTTTCCTGAAAAAGTTATTGTATTGACCCTGGGTGTGTCATAAAGTGAAATCCACCTGCTTTATAGTGTGTTTGCAGATATATATGATGAAGATCATTTTATCAAAACTCTGGATGGTTATGTGAAAGTAGTGACAAAACTACCAGACGATTTGATGGAAAGGTATCAACACAATATCACAAATATTCCAAACTTGCGTGTCCCAGCTTGGGCTTCAGCTAATTATTACTTGGGAGAAGTTTATCCTATTCTACGGCAGCAAGGGTATGTTCTGAAGCATGTCCTCTTTCTTTCTTGTCTAATTGTATGACGTGAAAGATACTTTATCACAACTTGAAATAGGAAATTCTGGGAGCAAGCTGAGAGCCAAAGTAAAGATCCTATGATATAAGGATGGCCGATTTGAGCATTGCAACTTTGCTGCGCTTGTCATTTTTTCTGGCTTTTAAATATGTTAAATGATCATATGATATAAGGATGCCCGATTTGAACATTGAAACTTTGTTGCGCTTGTCATTTTTTCTGGCTTTTAAATATGTTGAATCATACTTCCACATTGTTTATCTGGTGATTCATTTATCAGGGTTGTCCGCATAGCCCCATTTGCCAACAGATTGGCGATGAATGTCCCTTCACATATTCAGTTACTAAGATGCCTAGCAAATTACAAAGCTTTGAAGTTCTCTTCCTCAATATCTGACCTTGCACAAAAGATGGTTAATCGAATGATTGATAAAAGCTCACAGACTGGTGGAAAGTATGTGTCTGTTCACCTCCGATTTGAGGAGGTACGGCTGTTCTATCTATTTGTGATTCACTAAGCGTGCTTTCTATTCTGTTCATGTTGCTTATTGAAATAATATGATTTAAACTAATGATTGCCTATATTTCTTGTCAAACTGTAGGACATGGTGGCCTTCTCATGCTGTGTGTATGATGGAGGAGATTCTGAGAAGTTTGAAATGGATTCATTTCGAGAACGATGGTGGAAAAATAAATTTAAGAAGAAAGACCGTATCATTATCCCGGGCTATAATCGTATAAATGGTCAATGTCCTCTAACACCCTTGGAGGTACTTCTGATTTCTTTCCTTCTCTTGCCTTTTGGTGACTTGGCATATTAATATGAGCCTTTGATACAAACACTTTGTAAGCTTCTGCTTCCTGTGGAACTTTTTCATTTTTGTGTGAAGACTCAATCCATTTCATGTATGATGAATGACGCCTGTGTCCTCAGAATCTATTCCATGTCTGATGACTTATGCCTGTATACTCAGAATCGTTTCATGTCTGATGACTGATGCCTGCTTTTCTATACCTTCCTTGTCTCATGCATGCTAATCTAAATCCACAAATAAATCAACAATAACATCTTCTTTTGCTTGATGTCTTTTCCTGTCAGCATAGGTTGGGATGATGCTTCGTGGAATGGGATTTGAGAGCAACACTTCAATTTATTTGGCTTCGGGTAAACTTTACCAAGCTGAAAGGTATTTAGCCCCGATGCTGAAAATGTTTCCTTTGCTCTACTCCAAGGAGTCTCTTGCAACTCCAGATGAGCTTGCCCCCTTTAAGGTAAATACTTGTAACAGCCTCCTATAAATCATGGTCAAGGAAACATTCATAATCTGTGCCATTTATCATTCTTGCTTAGTGGGATATTTTTTAACTGAAGCTTGAGAATTTGGTTGCTCATCCAGGCATGCCTTAAGCTCTCTACCGTTGTACCTATTAGGGCCGTTAAGCTGTAATGTTTTCTTTTATCTCGTAACTTTCTTGACAAGAGTACTACTAAGGTTAACAAAGTTAACTACACAATCCCAGCAGATGAAAATGCATGTTAGATCAATATTTCTATCTTTTTTTTCAATCTAGTTAGGTTCATGATCTTATCTATACAATTTTGTTCAGTTTAACTTTGTGTATCCAAGTGAATGAGTAGACCAGGCAGATTAAAACGGGAGAATTTATATGACACAAGGTGCATCTATGAGTTCATAAGCAAGTGCATCGTTTATGTGATTTTACTTTAATCGTGATGTCTCAGTGTATATATGCCACCGAATTTCTCATGTCTTTTGATCCCTGTCACAGGGATATTCGTCAAGGTTGGCAGCATTGGATTACACCGTTTGTTTGCTTAGCGAGGTTTTTGTAACAACTCACGGCGGCAATTTCCCCCATTTTCTTATGGGCCATCGCAGATTCCTTTTTGATGGACATGCAAAGACCATTAGGCCTGATAAGCGCAAGCTTGTGGTTCTACTGCAGGACATGGGAATCAGGTATTTTACGTCTACATTGCGTTATATTTCTTTGTTGGTAATGCTTGATGCTTGTAGCAATATACCTGTGTAAAGTTCAGTGTGAAGCCGTCATCCTGTCTTGATCAGTCCAAACTTGGCATGCACCGTGGACGTAGTTAAAGCGTAATATGTGTCATGCACGATGTTGATGAGTGAATTTTTATATTCTAATCTTTTAATATTCAATTTAGGGAAGTATATCTATTGTTTGGTATTAGTAAAGTAATAATAAGAGTTAATCCTAGGAAGAATTGATAAGTATTGAACTCAATTTTTTAATTATTATCTAATTAGTAATGAAGTGAAATTCTGATGATTTAATTAAGTTAAAACTAAATCCTCACTATTGTATGTCACTACAAGAAATAATAATAAAAAGAATATCAAATTTAAAAAATATTTAGTTACGCTTTTCTTAATTACATCTTATATGTTTATTCAATTAAAGGAGTTCTTTTATTTAGACTTACTAAGTTTCTTAGTGTAATAATTTGATACCTCTCACCTATTTTAAAGTAGATTAACCAATATCTCTATCTAGTTTCTTAGTGTAATAATTTGATAACTCTCACGTATTTTAAAGTAGATTAACCAATATCTCTATCTTATTATCTTTTTTCATATTGTCCTAAATTCTTTGAAGCTCCACAAAGGTTATTATAAATTTATAATATTGGAAGAGTCATGTGGGTTTATCTTTTAATCCCTATTCAATTTTTAATATATGTGCTGAAAACAATACAGGTAAGTACTCTCGACTATATCTATTTGTAGATAAAGTTAGACCTAATTTCTCGCTTGTCTATGGTTAGTATTAATAGCAATACATATGAATAGAAACCTTTATTTAAAATTGAATAAAAATAACATACGATTATTCGTTAAGATATAGAAGTATTTACCATTTAGTCACATATCAACCTTACAAATGCGAAAACAATAGTTAAAATGAAGGCAAAACTCATTCGAAGGTATTCCTTGATGTAATATAAAATTCTAAGGTATCCTTTGTTGAAGACCGCTTCTATAGAATGATTTTTGATAATGTGTTCTTAAGCTTTCTTTAAGTGGGCAGTTAACCCTAGTTGAAAACTCTAATTTTCATCGTCTTATATGATTTTGGTCCATCATATATACGGTTTTGGATATGATCGTGGTCTAGATCGTATATCTTTTTACCAAAATTTTGGATTGGAATACAGGTTTGACGCATTCGTAGTATAGGTTGTATATTACCTTCAGCCTTATTCGAGAAGAACTTGGGCTAATACACGACCGTATATTACTAAATTGTATTCAGTCATAAATAGTATTTTCTTCATATTTTGACTCGTAAACCCCTATATTTTCTTAATTGTCATTTCTCAAATAACGCTTTCACAATTATTTAAAATATGATATAAAACCAATTATATTAAAATAATTTAGATAAAAGATATAACAACATACTATAAAAAAAATATGCATATTTTATATACATCAAACCTCGTAACATGTATAGTCCTTTGGGAGTCCTGCTGGATGTAAAATGGGCCTACTTTGTCATAATAGCAATATCATGGAATTAGAAAATAGGAGTATGCATATGCAGATTGTTTACTTATTCGGCATTTTATGTGACAATTGGATTTGGATTGATTTTGAGATATGGACCTATGGTTGTGAAACTAAAATCTAGAGATTCAAGAGATTTGTATTACGAGGTAATGTGGAACCCAGGATTTTGACAACAATGTACAGATTTGATAATGCAGTTTCTGCTAACTGGTTTGACAGCTGGACGGCTTTCAAAGGTCAAATGGAAGCAATGCTGACTGAAAGTGATCGCAAAGGAATGATGGTACCCAGAGTGAAAAAGATCAACAGAAAAACTTCCATCTATATGTATCCTTTGCCAGAATGCGGGTGTCTCCAATACCATAACTCAACACTTGGATCAGGCCATCCAGTTAACTTTCGTGATACCTTGATTGAGTCTATTAGATGACATAGTTCATCATCATTAATCTTGTACATTCAGCAGCAAATACCCACCAAGCATACTGCAGCCTAGGCTATCCTCTTGAACACTAGCTTCTGCCGTCCATTGCCAATGTTCTGCTGTGCAAAGAGAAGCAGATGGTCATTGCAGTTGTTACGCTTACAGGTGTGTGGTGGAATTCCAATTTTGAGTATCCGAGGAGTTCTCCATTATAATCATACGTTTTGCATGAAAACATAGAAGCTCTCCTCTACATCAATTTTGTTTTGTTGTCTAGTTTTCAAGCCTTGGTTTCTAAAAGTTCTCTGAGATGCGCTGTGTTGGATTTTCAAGCTTTCGACTATTGAGGTCTGAGATTAAGTGTGCCATAGTTTGACATCAAGACTGTAGATATGCAAATAGATTTTTTCACTCGACTTCCTGTAAGAACAAGCGTAGCAGATACTTTTGCCTTCATATACGCTTAGACTGCTTCCACATGTTTTAACTGCTTCATTCGGCATGATTATTGTTTTCTCAGGCACCCACCGGTTATTGTTTTGTGAGAACTGACCCAATGGATTGATTGCTTTGATGACCAACTGATCTTGCCGAACTAAAACTTGAACCCAAAGCAAGCGGATGTCAGTAATAATTTCAATTTGATTCATTTCAAATTCCATTTTATAAAAGACTAGTTCACATCCAAGACGGTGACTGATAGGTAGACACTAGTTTCATAATTCTTATATCGTGATTAAAAACGACATGTCTAGATGGTCTGTCTAACCTCGGCAATGGAGTCGGACATATATATTCAACAATATTAAGTTACAGGGCAAGCCTCTTGTGGGTTTCCTGCTTATCCCGCCATTATAGGGAACTCCATTAAGTAGTTAGCTTTCACAAATAATGATAATGGATTTGAAGTGCATTGTGGCAGCTTTGCGTCATTGTGGGCGATTTCACGCTATCAAACAGGGAAAAGCATTTCACTCTCATTTGATCAAAACAGGGTTTTCTCATAACGTTTATGCGGCGAACAACTTAGTATCAATGTATATGGACTCCACTTTTTTAGACCAAGGACGTAAACTGTTTGATGAAATGCCCAATAGAAACATTGTTACTTGGACGACGATGGTCTCTGCATACACCAATAGCGGTCAACCTCAAGAAGCTATAAAGTTGTACACCCAGATGTTGGATTGCAAAGCAGAGGTGCCCAATGGTTTTATGTATTCCGTGGTTTTAAAAGCTTGTAGTCTTGTGGGAAATATCGAACTAGGTAGGCTGATTCATGGAAGAATTGCTGGAGAGAAATTAGATAATGATATTGTTTTGATGAATACCCTTTTGGATATGTATGTTAAATGTCGGAGTTTGAATGATGCAAGAGAAGTTTTCGATGAAATCATTTCTACCGCAAATTCTACATCATGGAACATTATTATTTCAGGGCATTGTAAAGAAAGGTTGATGAAGGAGGCAGTGGATTTGTTTCATCGAATGCCGGAGCCTAATAGTGCTTCTTGGAACAGTATCATTGGTGGTTTTGCAGATAATGGGAACTTGCGTGCATTGGAGTTTGTGTATAAAATGCACCATAAAGGCTTTAAGCTTGATGAGTTCACATTTCCTTGTGCTCTTAAGACGTGTAGTTATGTTGGTCTCTTGGATATGGGGAAACAAATTCACTCTTGCGTTTTGAAGCTAGGTTTTGAGTCTAGCTGCTTTACATTGTCAGCACTTGTGGATATGTATTCAAATTGCAATGCATTGAATGCAGCATTGAAGTTGTTTCATCAAAACTCTGATTCCAGCACCTCATTTTGTGATAACTTGGCACTTTGGAATTCTATGCTTTCTGGGTATGTTGTTAATGGAAAAAATATAACTGCTATAGCTATGCTTTTGCGAATATATCGTTCTGGTTCATGTATGGATTCTTACACACTGAGTAGTGCTTTGAAGGTCTGCATCAACTTGCTCAATTTGAGACTGGGGATTCAAGTTCATGGTTTGGTTGTTTGTAGTGGGTATGAATTAGATTGTGTTGTCGGAAGCATTCTTATAGACCTCTATGCAAAAGTGCGGAACATTAGGGATGCTTTTCTACTCTTTAACAGGATTCCTAAAAAAGATATTGTTGCTTGGTCTGGTTTACTCATGGGATGCTCCAAGGTTGAACTAAACTCTCTATCTTTTTCATTGTTTAGGGATATGATTAATCTGGACCTTGAAGTGGATCAATATGTTGTTTCCAGTGTTCTTAAAGTTTGTTCAAGTTTAACATGTCTTCAACGTGGCAAACAGGTTCATGCTTTTTGTATAAAGAGTGGATATGAAGCAGAGAGAGTTACACTCACTGCTCTTATTGATATGTATTCTAAAAGTGGTGAAATTGACGCTGGTTTAGCTTTGTTTGATTCTGTTCATGAGAAGGATGTTGTGTGTTGGACAGGGATTATTGTAGGATGTGGACAGAATGGAAGGGCAACAGAAGCAGTTGAACTTTTTGAAGAGATGGTCCAAAAAGGGTTAAAACCAAATGAAGTTACCTTTCTAGGTGTACTTAGTGCCTGCAGACATGCTGGTTTGATTGAAGAGGGATGGTCCATCTTTAAGTCCATGAAACTTCATGGCCTTCAACCTCATCTAGAACATTATTATTGTGTGGTTGATCTTCTTGGTCAAGCTGGGCATTTCAATGAGGTAGAGGACTTAATTGTTCAGATGCCATTCAAGCCTGACAGAACCATATGGAGCTCCTTGCTTGGCGCCTGTGTAACTCACAGGAATTCTAAGCTTGTTGGTGAAGTTGCTGACCACCTTCTGGCTACCTCACCAAATGACCCTTCAGTTTATGTTATGCTTTCAAATGCTTACGCTACTCTGGAAATGTGGGATAGTCTCAGGACAGTAAGGGAGGCTAGTAAAACACTGGGCATCAAAGAAGCTGGAGTTAGTTGGGTTGACATTTCATTTTAACTTTTCATGCGTTAGTACATTGCACGACTGCGATGATTGTTAACTCAGGCGGTCAAAATATTAAGATTATTGGTCATTGTTTGCCCGAGCTATGGACATAAGAAGACACCCTGTAAATATGTTGAGGAAACCTGAAATGCGGAAAATAACTGCAAATACCGACACAAGCAATTGAACTCAATAATAAGGTAGTGACAAAGCTTTGAAGCATGTTATCATAATCATTCTTCACATGTTCTTATGTTTGATGTGATTTGGGGATAGGAACAATTATACATTTGTCTACTCCAGTTTCAGGAAACATTCTCGAAGCAAGTACCCTGATGAGACATTTTTGCATATGAGCGAGCTTTCAGCATGTGGCTCTAGGATTTTCCTGGTAGGGACACACACGATTTTAACTGCTCAACCTCTGTATTACATTTTTCTGAACTGATTTTGTGTTAAAAATAATATTATTACTTTTTGGTTTTCATAAGGAATCAATGGGAGGGAAGAAAGTTTACTTTCAGTGCACAGAAAGAGAAGAAAGAAAAGCACCTACAGGTTTGGTCCTCCTGCAATGTTTGAGATTCCTCTGCCCCTGTTGTTCATCTCTTAAGATGTTTCACAGTTTCTGTACGGTATAGAATAGTCATCTATATGCTGGTTAGTTTGCTTAACAATTAAAATATATCTTCGATGTTAGATTGGATTTCAATTTTTAACTACTATTTCAGACATGCTTATTTCTTTTTGTTGGAAAATTCCTTAGGTTTGCAGATTCTTACGAAATAAATGATCAAAGATTAGATCTTAGGCAAATTTGATTATGATATTTAGCACTTGATATTAGAAATCAGTTTAAAGATATAATTGTGATAGCTATCAAATAAATTAGATTTTATTTTATGTTGATTTAGATTAGATGTTATCTGATTTTTGAATTTTAGTTAAAGAAAGACTGTATAAATTGATAAGCTTATATTCAATAAAATTTGAGAGTCTTCTCCATACATATCTTCTTTCACATATGAAAAAAAACCAACAATTGGTATCAGAGCTCTCTTGATCTTAAGGGACCTCTAAACCTATAAACTTATAACCCATAACTCATTCTACGCTTTCCCACACCACAAATCAAAAACCACACATCAATGGATTTAGAATTATCGTTCACTGTCATTACTCTGCCAGTGTTTGATGGAAGAAATTATCTAAGTTGGGCTATTCGAATGGAGGCCTTCCTTGAAGCAAATAACTTGTGGGAAGCTGTAGATGAAGACTACGACATTTCTGACATTGCCAACAAATTCTACTATGTCTCAAATCAAGATGCACAAAGAAAGAAAAAAATTCAAGAGGAGACAAAAGCAAGAGTTTCAACAAGATCGACAACAACAACAACAGAAACAATGATGATTCATGTCCACCATACTCACATTGCAAAAAACAAATCACAAAATGAAGAGGCAAAAGTAATACATCAAGAGGATAAATTATTTTGATATTAAAGCTCTGCAACTCCTAAAGCAAGGAGGAGTTTGTTGGAAAATTCTTTAGGTTTGTAAATTCTTACGAAATAAATGATCAAAGATTAGGTCTCAGGTAAATTTGATTATGATATTTAGTGCTTGATATTAGGAATCAGTTTAGAGATATTATTGTGATAGCTATCAAATAAATTAGATTTTATTTTATGTTGATTTAGATTAAATGCTATCTAATTTTTGAATTTTAGTTAAAGAAAGACTGTATAAATTGATAAGCTTATATTCAATAAAATTTGAGTCTTCTCCATATATATTTTCTTTCACATATAAAAAAGAAACCAACACTTTTTTAAAAAGAATTCTAAAAGTTCAGTATTCTTGTCTCCCAATTGATTACAAGCTTTTGAATCTGCGAATTTGCAGATTTGTCATCACCCCGATACCTCATTTATTTCCCATTCCCTCTCACTAAGCTGGACATGATGCATAAGGTTCATTTTACCATGCTGGTAAGTTGATACTGAAGCTTTACATATATGCATGCATATGTATCTTTCCGTTGCATGTATTTGTTTTTTTTTATTGTAGATGATTATTTCCTTAATGAAATTGGTCAACAAAGGTAAGATACAATAGTCTCGATGGGACATATGATATAGCAAGCCAGTTGAAACTGATTAAATTTTAAAGGGTTATACATCCATGATCCATCCTCTAGCCTCAGCCTAGTGCAGTAGATGAGCATTACTCTGAATCGGTTGAGAAGTGCTACCGTACCGTCTTTACCTTAGCATCAAGGATTACGAATATTTTAGCTAGTGAAGGAAAACCAGACGTTCCATACTATTGTGGTATTTATTATGATCACGTACCCATCCACCGTCATCTCTATATGATAGCATGGCTTAAGGTCCGCTCATAACTCAACAGACGATGACATTCGATCTTTTAATAGTCATCATTTACAAAAATTTGAGTTCATCCAACTGTAAATAACAAGCCACTTCTTGAGGTTGCATACTCATTCCTTATTGAACTTAGAAAAAGCTTCAAGGGTGAAAGAAAGGATAAGGTGGTCCAAAAGGGGTTAACCCTGTTCCACCCATTTGATGATGATGCAACAAAAACAACCAAGAAATGCTAACGTGAGGAGGTTCCATCTTTTTACCAGCTCAGTTGTCACTGTTAATGCAGATGGATACCTTGCTTTTGAAAAATCCTCATTCCCTGTTGGTATATAGTTATTGGCTTGTCTTTGTACACTTTATCGCGTTAAGTTGCTTTCTTCTGCTTCTAATGCCTGCCATTATTTTTCTTTTTCTTTTTTTCCCCTTTTAGACAAGTGCAATAGTTTGTGTTTAGTTACCATTTATTATTTGGTATCATCTGCATCTGGAAAAGAACATGTAAAGAGAGATTTTTTAACTGCCAAAAAATACATTGCAGATTCATCCTAAGGTGACGAATTGGGGATCGAGACAAGGATTCTATCTCGCACATAGCATAATAGTAATGAAACTTTTTTGTTTGATTTTTCGAAACTTAAATTTTATAAAATGATTAACACGTAAATTATAACAAAGTATGAATTGTAATTTGCACCTTATTAAGATATTTGATCCTTTTCTTTATCCTTTTTTAAATTATTTTTAAAATTGACTCATCTCAACTATCATAATTATACAAATGTCTGATCTCTAATGGTATTTATATAACGTATTAAGAGAATTTTGCAATAATTATAGATAGAGTTAGGCAAAGAGTGCTAACATCATTAGTTCTTAAGTCTATTTATAATAAGTCTTAGACATTTTAAAATTTAACTATAATTTCTGTCTGTAAATTACAAATAATGTTTTGTAGAGAGACTGGTTTCATTCACACTATACACCCCTTTTTAAAGTACACGGTTTATCAAAGCATAAATAACTGTTTTGGTAACTGCCTCTAATAAAAGCAGAAATAACTGCCTTGATAATAACTATTTACAGTTACTAAAATAATAACTATCTTTAATAACTGTCTTGATAAGGAGAATATTCTAAAACAATATTTAATTATTTTAACACTCCCTCTCAAGTTGGGAGGTAGATATTATCAACCCACAGCTTGCTAATAATGTTTTCAAATTGATGTCCAGTCAATCCTTTAGTAAAAATATCTACAATTTGCTGTTGACTGGATACAAAGGATGTGCTAATCAGGCCACTCTCTAGCTTCTCTTTGATAAAATGTTTATAAACTTCAATATGCTTTGTCCTTTCATGCTGGACTGGGTTGTGAGCTATACTTATAGCTGATTTATTATCACAATAGAGCTTCATAGGTTTCTCCCATCTGACCTTCAGATCATCAAGTAGAATTTTCAGCCACAATAACTCACATATTCC
>JANIHY010000006.1:18900289-18915438 GCA_027479065.1 Erythroxylum brevipes | reverse complement strand
CTAATACTGAAAAGAGCCTTGAGCTCGAACACTGTTACTGAACCGAGCCTCGAGCTCGAGGGGAGTTAGTGCATCCTGCATGAGGGCTCTCCTACTCCCTGATCACTGATATGCGCTCGGTCACAACTCCTTAATAAACTGGAAAGTGTCACATGTGCATTGCATATACATAGGATTGAACTTGGACTGTGTGAAAGGCGAAACGCCTTATATATGCGAACTGATTGTATATGCATGAATTGAGTGAACCATCGATGATGGTTTCTCATTGAGTTCGTAAACTCACCCAATATTGCAATTATTTTTCAGGGTTTGAAGAGTACTTCGTTAGTGAAACGAGAGTATGATTACTGCGAGCAAGGCAGAGTTTAAGGTCGGAATCAGTTTCACATCTGTATTAGTGTCATTCTGTATTATTGTAAATTTGTAAATCGGTAATTCTGCAATTTTCGTAGAATAGTACTATTTTATTACTGCGGGCCCCAATTGATTAGTATTGTATTGTAATGTGATCATAGATTTAGTGTTATGACTGAAAAAGTTTTCGTATTACGGGCCCAAATTGTTTACTGATTTCCACACACTTGATTGTTTTCAAAGTTTTAGAAAAATGCATTACTGAGTATCTGAACTGTTTTGACTGCTCTAACATGCCACCCTCGTGAGGCACGGGCTCGGATATCACCATCGATATCGGGTTCGGGTCTTGCGGGAGTGGGATGCTACAGTGATCTTCATTAGGAAGTAGCATATCTACGGGTTACTATTGCAGAAGACCTCAAGATGATCCGCACTGACATGCAACATATGTTTTTTGAAATTATAAAGCGTCTTTATTGTTTTTTTCATTAATAACAAATACGGGAGAAGAGAAGAAAATAGAAAGAAGAGAAGATAAAAATCTTTTGTATATCATATATTTTTCTTGTCTCGTTATTCATCTGAATATTATTCGTCTATACATCTGAATATCATTTTATCTTTCTAAAATTATGATTATTTGTTATCATCAGAAAGAGGAAGAATGTTAAGTCAAGTAGACTTCACTACTATTAATTTTGGTGACAATCAAATAATAATAATCTTAGAAATATATGAAATTTTTTGATAAGATTGTTAAAAGTGTATAAAAATGTAAGTAACACTTAGTCATCTTAGACAATACGTCAGCAACAGATGATACACGTCATCACAAACGAAGTGAAACAACAGACGAAGCGCAAATAACAGATGAAGCGTAAATAACAAACAAAATGAAAACAACAGACGAAGCGCAAATAACAAATGAAGCGCAAATAACAAACGAAGCGTAAATAATAGGCGAAGTGCAAATAACAAGCGAAGCACCAAACAATAAACGAAGCGCAAACAACATACGAAACAAAAACAACAGACGAAGCAACAATATTAGACGATACAAAAAGGAAAATACTCTAGAATGTCAGACAGTTAGTTAGTTAGAGTTAATTACAGAAATCAACTAAATAACGGTCTCTTGAAGATTCAAGAAGCAGTTTTCAAGAAGACACTAGAGACTTAGGATATGAATACTAGTTCTAGTCGAAGACTAAAATAATTTTTTGCTTACAAGAGAGAAAACTGTGATTGTACAATACTTAGAAAAAAATTTGTATTCAAAGTACAAAACAAGAGAGTGAATCCTACTGTGACGTAAAGCTCAAGATATCTTTTTTAGAGAGAGAAAGAAAAGGTTGTAGCCTGGAGAGGCTAAGATAGCAGAAAGAATACTTTGGCTAAGAGTGAAGAGACTCTGGAAGAGAAGAAAGAATACTTGTAAAAGTTGAAAATTATAGTGAAATTTCATACAAACTCTGAGGATTGGACGTAGCCCAAGGTTTGGGATAAACTAGTATAAAATCGCGGCATCTATTCTCTAACTCTCATACTTTAATTTTCTTGTTGTTAGACGAGTAGATAAAGTTGCTTGCGATTTCAATACTTATCAATTGTTAGTAAAGTGTTTTTGGTATTCATCTGATAGTTGTAAACATATTCAAGAAATCTCAAAAGATTAACAATTTCGAAAAGATTACACAATTCAACCCCCTTTCTTGTGTATTTTGTATACTTTACGTGGTTCCTATATTAACAAGTGATTTACTTCATAAACAGTGCTTATCATCAGTCGTTATTGAATTTTTTAAGTTATATAAAATGAGATAAGAAGAAAAACAACACCAAATTTTGTCATAACTATTTCTGCACTTAACTTTTGCTTAACAAAATGAAAAGTTTACAACTAAATATTAAAGTGGCAGGTGATTGAATAAAAGACAATAAAGACCCACTAATCATATTAATTACATTTTCTCTTCTAGTTATTATAATGTCTCCATTTTTTTGTACTTACATCGGGTGACTAAGCTATGAAATTGCATGAGACTTACAAAATAAAGATATAAATACAAATATTAGGACTGATGATAAATTTGCATTGTGCAAATAAATTTTTACACATACTTACTTCTTGTGAACAACAATAAATCTTCCAAACAAGACTCTTACCCTAACGTACATAACTTGTTTGACATTTTTTATAACGAAAACAAACTTTTATGTCTTTCACAAATACAAAATACCTACAAGAGACCTTCAATTTGAATATTGATTAAGATTGATTTATATGATCAGCATTGCTACAAACAATAATTGAAATACTTACTTTTGTATTAACGCATTTAAAAAAATGTTGAACAATAAGCTTAGCATTTGAAATCCATAATTTCATCAAGGCATTACAATTGGGGCAATCAATATTCAAAATCCGTATTATATATAGAAATATCAATATTAATTATATTTGAATCCAATTAAATTATCACATATTATATATATATGCTTTCTCTTCATAAAATTGAGAATATATCTTTCCAACTTTTGCTACATTATCAAAAGAACAATAAATAAGACCCCTGAATCCATTAACAAACAACGCTCTTTCCATGTCAAATATATACTAGGTGCATACCTAACAAAAGCTACATATACTTTATTTTTGCTCATATTTCTTTATCCTATTACAATATCATTATACAAATAGTAAATTACTACCTTAAATGTTACAATACCATCATAAAAATATTTAATTACTCCTTAAATGTGGCACTAATATGATTTCTTTTCATAAATTGACCCAACAAAGAATGAGATGTCAAAAATGGTGAAGAGAGGTCACATCAGTACTACACCTATAAACTATATTCGATGGGTATATAGGTATTGACGATCTTTGTCACATCATCACTTCTTGACACAATTATATTAAATTGTTCAAAATTCTCATTACTCCCGATTACTTACACTGTTTCAAACATCAGGGACTTAATTACTAAAAGCATGAAGTATTAGAGACTTACTTGACAGTGTAGTAAGCAATTAATAAATCCAATGTTATGGTCTTCTTCGCAAATCTTGGGGTTTTATAGCATTGCCCTTTATAACAACAACTTAGGAGGAAGCTATAGCTTAGTTTGGCATCATCAAGAAGCAACAAGAAGCTAGGTGTCTTTTACACAATGACATATGCTCCAAACTATCAAATGAAGTATATTCAATACCTTATAATCGTGATAAAATTGAAATAGGAGAGGGAGAATCAGGAGCAAGCATATAGTAGGGGACA
Organism: Erythroxylum brevipes; assembly: GCA_027479065.1. Taxonomy (NCBI): domain Eukaryota; kingdom Viridiplantae; phylum Streptophyta; class Magnoliopsida; order Malpighiales; family Erythroxylaceae; genus Erythroxylum; species Erythroxylum brevipes. Next base: position 18,911,795 of record JANIHY010000006.1, on the reverse strand, counting down.
ACCAATGTTTTTAGTGATAAAAATAAAAATTTTAATATAATAATTGTTTTTTTTAGAAAAGAAACTCTCTTCAATATGAACTTATGCTATACTATTTGTTAAATGTTTATATTCTAATGTGATAAAATACTTCAAACATATTAGAACGATCAATGCAATAAGTGAACAAAGGAAATTAATCATGAGAAAGGAAGGTGCAAGGTGGCTAGCGTAATTGCATTCATAAGAGTCATCATATGTACTACTAGCATGTGCTTGAAGTCTCACTCCATACGTCCCAACCTTAGTCCTTGTACATATTTAGCATAAATATATAAGTAACTATATGAAGTCAGAAACAAGTGTTCAAATCATATGAAAATATTAGTAGTAACATGGAAGTTTAGACAATTACCAAACTCCCATATGTTCAATTCAAAATCATATCTAATTAAATAACCTATATTTATCAAATCACATATGACGCATAGCATACATAATATAGGTGATAGATAGGTCTTTTAGGTTGGGGTATTGAATTTGGGCAAGCAGAAAATGACAACTTTTCACATGAAGATATGGTGATTCTTGGCAACTCCCATTTTTACTTCATCTAACCTCCCATCCCTTCCTTTACTAAATATACTCCATAATTGATCAACTGATAAGTTCGCCATTGATTTTATGAGATGTTATATACACATACAAGTCAATTATTGTTTTCAATAACAAAATAAACCACTTTTATTTTTCTTTTTCTTTTTTGAATTTAACTAATCACACTATTCAATTTCCTAGTTCAGCTAGGCTATGAATGAAGAAAAAAAAAGTGAGAAACTAAGAGGACAAGTAAATTAAGGGAGAACTTTTTTTGGAAGCACAATGTGATTTGGGAACAGAATCAAATTGTGCGTCCAGAATGTGATTTGGGAACAATTATCAAATTTCAATTTCAAACTCTAGTACAAAAGATACCATTTCATAAATATTCAAAATTTGAGAATAAAAGAAGTATCATTTGATAAATACATGAATCCTACCCTAATTGGCGTTGCAGGAATTCTGGCAAAGGAAGTCATAATTTGAGAATAGAAGAAGCACCATCAACGTTCATAAGACAGTGATTTCGTGCGTGAGGTTACAGATTGGGGATTTTAAGGAGGATCAACAGAGGCAGAAATTTCGGTTAATCGAAAGGATGTTGTTTTACCATCATTAGCGAAACGATGTCGTTTTTCTATTCAGACAAGCTTCTCCTAATGACACCTACGTATTTGGTTAGTGAGAATTGTTGACACATAGCACTGTCACGTTAGCAAAGATTAACCAAAAGTACCAAACAATGTAGGCATCACTTACGAAACGACAAATGTTATTTTCCGCAATTAAATATGCCACGAGAACCATTAGTTTATTGATTCTTCCATCTTAGATCTTACAGACACACAACATCGTTCGAGGTTCCATGCTGCGTGGACATATAGGCAAAATAAAAATTAATATGTCTAGAACTATATTCCCAGCATTTGAACCTACCTGTTGTTTTCAAATCCTTACTGTGGACATTTTTATTAGATAAAACTTTTAAAATTTTTTCATCCCCAGCCCCATTCTCGCTTTGTTTTGCAGAATACTTCATTCAACCAACTAATAATCAGGAATACAACATGAAATCCGTTCAAGGTAATAAATCGTAATTAACGAGGACGCCACTCTAATCCGACGGACTGGAGAATCAATACTCCAGTCCATACACGTGTCAGAAATATAGTGCCTGCATCTTCACTCAAGTAATGCCATCCCTGTCCCAAAGCACTATAAATATTTCCCTCTCCCTCCGACCTTCTCGCAGCGTTTGTGTTCTGTTGTTACGTGACCCTTTTCTTTTCTCTCATTCGCTCACTAATATATGTTCTTCGTCCTCACTCTCACCACAAAATCAACCAATACATGAAAAAGCTTCTTCACCTTTCTTGCTGCTGAGAGACTCCTTCCATGCATCAGCTCTGCTGCATCTCCACCGTATCCGATCACTCTCCCTTACCCGACATTTCTATGGCAATCACATCCAGATCGCACCCCAATGCCCGATCAACTTCATCCACTGTATCAGAACCACACGTCCTTTCCTCCACCAGTCTCGATTCTAACGGCAATATTCGGTGGATCCAGCAAGTTGACGGTGAGCCAAACGGTTTCGCAGGGAACGGGATCTCTGGGGTGCTGCACAAGTGGGTGAACTACGGTAAAGGTTGGAGGCCGAGATGGTTCGTGTTGCAGGACGGCGTGTTTTCTTATTATAAGATTGATGGACATGATAAGATCGCTGTCAATCTGGATACTCAGAGAGGATCGAACGTCATTGGTGAAGAGTCTATGAAAAGGATTTCCAGTACTAACAGTGTTAACTCTCATTTCAACCGCAAGCCAATTGGCGAAATTCATCTCAAGGTTTTCTGTTCCTAGAATCCGCTATCATTCATTTCCAGTTCCTACATTAAGTTCAATCTTTCGTTCAACTCGTTTTTAATATTTGGCGCTCCCCCCAACCCAAATTCCGATTGGAGCTATTTACAATGGATAATTTGATTCTCAACGACCGTTTTTATTGAAGTTTTAATTTTTCAAATTTTACTTTGTTAATCGACTCGTTTCATCTCGATTTTATTGATTCGAATTTCTGTCCCCTTTTGCTTTCAACCAAAAGCAATTGATTGCGATTGACTACGGATTCTGTTTGCAGGATAAAAAGTACTTTTTAGCCATTGATATTGTTGTTATTTGTCATTTTTCTACAACAATATTAGGAAATCAGTCGATTCCTGAAAAAGGTAGTGTTACCTTTGATGTTTACAGGTATCTTCAATCTGTGCAAGTGGATCCGACGACAAGAGATTTTCGATATTCACTGGCACAAAGAGGCTGCATTTGAGAGCAGAAACGCGCGAGGATCGCAACAGTTGGGTGGAAGCGTTGCAAGCAGTGAAGGGCATGTTCCCACGAATGTCTAATAGTGAATTGATGGCTCCCTCGGACAATGTGGCTGTCTCGACCGAGAAATTGAGGCAGAGACTTCAAGAAGAGGGCATCAGGGCAGCTGCAATCCAGGACTGTGACCAGATCATGAGGAGTGAATTTACTGCCCTTCAGAACCAGATTGTGGTGCTCAAACAAAAGCAATCGCTCCTCATTGATAAAATGCGGCAGTTAGAGGTACATGTAACGCAGTGTAGAGAGCAAAATGCCATTCGAACTCAGAGCTTTTCTACTTCTATTTCTGTTTCTACCGTTTCTACTACTTTGAAGGATTGTTGAAAATTCTTTTGTTTTTCTTTAAAAGATACAGGTTAAATACTAATTGAATTGTAGATGGTGGGTGAGTTCTGCAATATTTGTTTGCCTTTTGGCATCTTCCATGAATTTTTTGTATACGAGTTACATTGTGAAGGCAGGTTCCTAAAAAAGTTGTATCATGTTCAAATATAGTATATTTGTTGAAATTTTGGCTTTATCTTCCTTTTCCTGTTGTTTAGTTGTAGTTGATTTAGAAGATGCTCACGCATTTCTCATTTTGTCCAGCACCAAAAGTATGTAAATAATGATGAGTTTTTCTTTTTTACTTGGTAGCAATTGATCTGGTGAAAATTGGTGGCCTTTGTAAAAGTTGAATGGTATTCATCTTTTGTATGATAAAAATGATTGTGATGATGGACCTCTTGGTGATGGTAATCAAACTGTTGGTTGTGCTTCTTAAAAGAGCCATAGAATGTAGGAGGTTCTAGAAAAGTTCTTTGTTTCTTGTCTTCTCAAGTGTGTTTCAGTGCTTTATATAGCTGTAGACCTTAATCTTTAACCGATGCTTAGATGCATCGGCATCACTTCTTGAGGTGGGATAGTGACTTTACATGTATGCACATTTTTCAAAGACTGATAATCTTGAAATCTGCAATGCGAAGCAAAAGAAGTTTGACTGATGCTTTTTCCCTTGCCAAGTATTGATATATTGTCATGTCCAGTTGAAGTAGTAGCCTCTTCAACTAACTGTTCACCATGACGTGCTTGATTAGTTATCCTTTTTTTCCCTTATTTTTTCTGGCTTCTTAAAAACTCTATAATCTGATTGAAAAAGCATGTTAACGGTGTAAATGAATTTATAGGAAAATTTTGAGACCATAACGTTCTGGCCGTATTATTGCTCTTGCAGCATGCATAAACTTTTCTGTTCTGCTGAGAAACATGGGCATGACAAGCTCCCTTATATCCTCTTGTTTCTGAAATAGGATTGTGAAAGCCTATAAGGAACTAAAGTCTTTAATCAGTTACGGTTTAGTCTTTTTCTTTTAGAATGAAATTGGGTGCTTCTAATCTTGCAAACTCTCTTGTCCTTGATTTATATGGATTCGAATTCAAGAAATTGATTTGTTAAAGTTGTTGCAAATAACTAAACATTGCTTGAAATCAAGCTTTCTTTGTTTTTCATTTTTTCATCTCCCAATGTCGACACAAGGGCCATTTCAGTTTTCTTTGTTCTATTAAGCAATTCCTTATTCATTGCACTATGTAAACAGAAAAGGTTGACCTTGAGCATACTGTGGTAGATGAGAGCCAAAGGCAGTTGAATGATGATGAAGTTTCTTCTACGCTAAGACAGGCTAAGCTCAGTAGTGAGTTGTGCAACTAAAAAATTAACTTCATGTTTAGGTTGATTAACTCATGGATTGGTAGTGTTCATGGAAATCAAGAAAATAGGTTTGGCATTTTTGTACTGCTTTCGTGACTGCATTTTCATAGCTAATTGTGATGCTTCTCATGTCTGGTACGTACATTCTTTAAGTTGACAAGTCTAATGTTTTTGATGTAAACATTCACTTTTCATCTGGGATCTTCAGCTCGTGCTAGATTAGTATTGCTGAAGTATTAAATTAAGTGCATAGTTCCGAAATTGACACTAACTGGATGCTTATGAAAAAGTAATATGTTTGTTTTAGTTTATTTCCATTCTTAGGATGTTATCTCAAAACTTGATGAACTTTAAGTAGTTTTCTATTCAATTGCTTGTTTTTCAGTTTAAATTTCTTATTTTGTCCTAGAGCTTTAATCTCTCTTATCGTTCGGCTCACTTTCTTCATTTTTAGTTCACTGTTGTCCAAGAGTGATCCTTTTATTCACCCCATATTTGCTTGGGCATTTTCCAAAAGGACGTGACTCCAAATCTGAGGTTGATACTGCAGGGAAATTAACTGATGATCATGAGATTGACGTCTTTGATACTCGGGAATCGGGAGTACCTGTCTTCAGGTTCTTTCAAAAGTAAAAGGTCTGATTTTAGGAAATCTTTCTGTCGAGGTGCTGGTATTCTTACAGTTGGATCAGAAGATGTTGAACCTTCCATTAGAATCAATTATCCACACATTATGCGAAGTATGAAATTTGTGTGGCCTGGTTGAGAAAGAAAAAGGGGTTAATTTATTGTCATCTTACTCCGCAACATTTGTCATTTAGCATGCTGTATTGGTACGGTATGCTGTACTGTTACGGTCCCGTCCTTGTGATCGAGTTATAGGGCGATCGGCGCCAAAGTTAGCCTATAGAATTTATAGTCATACTGTTTTTGGGTTTTCTTCCTTTGCGACCTATCTTATAAAGAAAATAAAGGGTTCAATTAGAGAGAGCCCAACGATCTCATAAAGAAAATAGTTTGAGAATAAAATTTGGAGTTTGAAAATACTTTTTTCTTTTGCATGATTGCATCCAATGTTTTGAAATTTGGACCGATTATCGAACTGGAGACCTTATTAGTCACCGGTTTGACCGGTTCAACTACCGGTCGAACTGATGTGACGTTATAATTATGCAATAATTATATTTAATTATATATAATTTTAATAATATTAAAAAAAATACGAAAATATACCAAACAATAAAATAAAAAATAAAAAATAAAAATTTTATTGAACCAGTAGTCAGATCGATCCGGTTATTGGTCAATTGATCGGTTCTCACTAGTTCAATTGAAAACTAGTTTTAAAGGATAAACCGGATCGGATAGCCGACCGGTCACCGGTCGAACCGGTCAGTCTGGTCTGATTTTCAAAACAGAGATTGCATCCCATCCCTTGCAAACCCTAAGATTTGAATAGAGAATTTTGACAATAAAATAATGCAATAAGTACTACACCTCCGTAGGAATGAAAAAAAACCCAGCCCAACCCATGATAACAGGCTTGACTTGGTCAAACCGACCCACAGGTTAGAAGGGGTTAGTTTGTGGAATAACAGGTCGGGCTTCAGCTCGGGCCAATTAACCTGACTTTGGCCCGCAATGAGACATAACGACATCGTTTATAGCACAACGACGTCGTTTTATTTATAACTAGAATAACTTGTCCGCAGCAAAAAGACGTCATTTTGTTGTTGTTTACATTTTAAAAAAGAAACAAAACATTGTCATTTTGCTCCTCATTAAACACAGATTAGTCAGTCACCCCTCCTTTCATTCAATTCAACATTAGCCTATTGCCTACGTCTCTTCTCGTTCATTCCTCTTCTCTACTTTTCGGCAGATTTTTCACTCAATCACCTCTTCTTCTGTTCTTCTTTTTCGTTGCGTGTCATCTGCTTTTGCTTTTCTGTTATTGGAATTTAATTGTTGTTCTTCACTCCTCCTCCTCGTCGATCATCGCAAGACTCTTCACAAATTTGGTTTGTTATTAATAGAATAATAGATGATTGTTTGGATATTGTGTTGTTTTTATTGAGTGGTTGGCTCCTTTGTTGTCCCATATTGGTTGGAGACAACAATTGAAACAATGCTCTTACCTATATAAGGGGGTTGGTACCTCTTTGTTTAGTGCACCAAATAAAGTCAAAGATTTGTAGTATAAATTTGACTCTAGTTAAATTCCTCTTTTGAGCTGAGAGTTGGAGAGTTTGTTTTGTGTATTTCTTTGTGGGTGTGTTGGTGTATTAGGGAATTGGGTGAGATGAAAAATTGTGTGATTGTACGAAGTTTTCACATAGTGAATTTTCTTCTCGGTGCCCGTGGTTTTTCTCCGGTTTGGGAGTTTCCACGTAAATTTTCTTGTGTTGTTATTTTCTGATATTTTTTTTGTCTATTATATATCCTTGGGTGTGGGTTTGGAAGGTCTAAAATTCCTAACAGGGATTTCCCTAGGCTAGTTGTCTTTACTTCTTTGTTTTCGTTTTCCCTCCAGTGGTGTGCTTTAACACCCTTGTCTTCTGGATGTTCCTTTGCAGCTTGGATTTCAGGCCTTTTACAAACTTTGCTCTATGCAGACTTTTTTTACGACTACTTTGAAAGGCTGGTGTTTTGTATATTCAAGTATTTACATATCTGTAGCGATTGCTATCTGTTCAACCTTTTTCAGTTTACATCTAATTTTGGATATGATGGAGCTGGAAAAACAACAAAAAGCTTCAGTTACCAGCTTGAGCTATTTCTTGGCAATGCCTACGGACATTCTAGTGGTTCCTGATGCCGCTTGAGAACTCGCTTGGTGTTGAGAAGTACATTGTCCCAAATCCTCCTTTTTCAGCAACTATCTTCAAACTAACAAAAAGTCCCTTATAATTCCCTATGTGAGTAGCTACCTTGAAAACCTTTTTTTTTTGGTTTACCATGAAAAAACAAAACCAAAACTACAAGCTAAACTAGCGCAGAGCTTTACGATACAATGTTCCCTGTTTGTTTCGATGGAGGAGCTCCATTACGGTCATCAGTGGCTCTCGAAGAGTATATAATTCTAGATTGGCTAGAGTTGCAATCGATGTCAGACTATCTACACACACTCGCTCACTTCACGATGTAAATACTTAAGTGCTACATCCCAATCACGTTGGATTAATTCACGATACCTGTCACCAAAAGGTTGTCATAAGATAAGACTGGATGAGAAGAGGACAAAATGTTTATAAGGATTCGACTTCGACTATGACTCGTCGATAGCCCAGGATCCAAGCTAGAGTGAACCTCGAGTGATGAACCTCTTATAATGTGGTGAATAAAACCACCGCACCATTGTCCTTGCCAGTCTTGAATTAACCTCCCAATAATGGTAGTGTTGATTCCTTGTTTCACTACTTTATCTGTATTTAACTTAACCCAATATTCGGGAGGTTTTGTCCATACTACTAGCCTATTCATGGGTAGGCCTTACGTTAAAAACACACAATTTTTTGTTATCTTTGCCCGTTTTATCCATTTGGCGTAGTCTATAACTGTTCTATAACCTTCCTCCAACTAGGCAAAGTCAGATTCAAACACACTTTTATTTCTCTAATAACATAAAAATCAACACACTACTCTAAAAATTAAAACCCAATAAACCTGCCTCTCACCTGAGAGTGCTGTGCTAGGTTTGATTTCACCCCCGTCACTTAAAAAGCTATTACTACGAGATATTTACACCGGTGTAAACAAAAACCAGTGGAATGTTGCTTGTCTGTCCACAAGTTGTATTCGAGCTGCCCTTTCCATCCTGTCAAACTGGATATGAGATAAACATCAGAACACGTGTAAAATGCATGGACGGGCAACTTGGGCGAAATGAACAATTTCTGAACAAAACCCAACGGAAGTAAGAGAAATGATGAATTGTTGTTGGCAAAAAGGACGTCCATAAGCACAAATCATTTAACTGGCCATGAGCTGGACCCTGACTTCGGGTGCCCGCCAATTAACGCTTCTGCTCTCTTTTACTCATTGATATACTTCCAAAGACGATGCTGGTCAACACAATTGATGCCAATGACAATTTCAAATTCTGCTTCATGCACTCGGGAAACCCTAGAAACTTGAAACAAAATGAACTTGTTTGGCTATTCAATTAAACTTGGCCAATAATTTCTTACTGATATTAAAAATTTTGGGAGTGACCAGTAAGATTGAAATCCATTTAGTAGTAAGAGTTAATAAACCATCAGGGATTTTTTTAAAAAAAAAAGTCAACTTAGAACACCATGAAGTCTTCATCTAGTTCACTCTCATTTACAGTAGATTTTCCATAGGTGAAGAAAATGATATTGTCTCCAATTCTGGTTGCACATGTCTTTCATATTCTCCGAGACATACAATGCAATAAGAAAACCTAGCGTGTGCCTCCAGTTTGGTGTAGCATTGCATCAATTTCATCACCATCTTCCATCTCCAGCTGTACCCAATAAAATCGTTCAAACAACAAAAATGAGAATGCACGCATAAATATGGTTCCAAGAGATGCTACAAACACTTAGAAATGTAACGTTTGAAATTCCTCGTAACAAAGAACCGACTTTCAGTAGCAAGCACCATTATCAAATACTTATTGCAGATCACTGGCCATAATACAAGTCAACTCACACTTTATAATTTTTTTATTAAGCTGCATCATTTACCCAAATCTACCGCTTTTAAATTGGAACTTTCTTATACAGATACATGATGAATGCAAACGGACCAATCTTGGATATCTGAGAAGAATTTACCTCATCTGGAGTCTGTTCTCCTCGAAGCCGGCGACCATCAAATAAGAAAGCAATGGAGTTCAGCTCAACTGACTGTCTATCACAGTATGCAGTCATAAGCTTGCGCAGCTGGGTACTGCGCTTAATCCTAAAAAACACCTCATTCCCATCCTATAATCAGATCACAAAGGGAGTCAGAAATGAAGTATCGGGGAGATTACGGAACACACTTAGATAAGAGATTATACAAAAACAGATTTATAATTTGTTTTATGAATTTGGTCTCCCCACATAGTCCAATCTGTATAACAAATGACAGAAACAATTTACAACACATGAACTATCCTAAATCGCAATTCGTACTAAATTCACAAACACAGCACATGTAGACACCAAGGGCTAAAGATTTGAGTGGATGGAAAACAAACTTCCGGTAGAAAATTCACATAATTGGCCTTAAGAAAACCAATCACCAGCAACAGCCCTCAATTTACAGCCTGCAGCCATAAGTCCCTGCTCAGTGCATAACTACGACCCAAACACCAAAAAACAGACCTACCATTATGACATCAACTAAGCCTTGTCAAGCCCTACAAGCAACATAAAAGAACCAAGAAACTTAAAAAAATGGAATCATAAAACAAGGTTAAGAAGACCACATTTGAAATCAACCACCGCCACCAAAATAAAGAAGCGAAAACACATCTACAAATCAAACACAGAAATCACAAGGACAAATCCATAAACAGGATACAGCATACTAACATAAACCCAAAAAACACACAAACACGTACGATTACAGAGAAAACGAAATACCTGGCCTTTGACTTTGAGATTAATGTGAGCACCCTGATCCACGGGCTTCTTGTCCTCCTCCTGACCAGCGCCGCCACCGCCAGCACTACCACCTCCAGCACCGGTCGCAGACATATTTACAGTCTAGGGTTGAGTACAGGGAGATTTATTGGGAGCTTCTTCTGCCAATAGAAATAAGCACGCGGGTACTCCCGAAGCGACACTCTCGCGTTTCATGTACGCTATTGTCCTTGAATTTATATCGCATATGCACCTAAATTAAATTGCTAATATGGTAATTTCCACTGGGGAATAACAATCCAAATTTAATAGAAGTTTGGGTTCCGGTGGGATGGGCTGGAGGCCAAGCTAGAGGGTGGAGATTGAGGGATGGATAATCCAACGGTGGTAATGGAGTATGAGAGATTGTGTGGCAGTCTTTCTCTATGTAAACGCGTAGAATTGACTTTTAGACTTTAGTGGGGACGGGAGGGTACCGTACCGATGGCTACGTTGCATATTTGTAACTTGTAAGCTTTCTTGAAGTGGGTTCTCTCTTATCGGTATCATGTATTGCTGCTTGGTTGGCATTTCTTCTCACTTTATAGAATTCGTTCCTAGTCTTATTTCTGGAAGAAAACAATTTATAATTGAGTTAATCGACCATTGTGTAAAACACGTGAGTTGAAGTTTCGATTAAATATTTAGTACTAATTGTTTCCCAAATTTCTACTCTTACAACCTATTCAATAAGCTACAGCCTGAGCATTTTGACAAGCCTTAGATACAGGTACTCATTTTATGCGGTATAGTCAAATGAAGATGACAAATCCTAACAAGGCAGCTCCTTTTGTGTGCCACCGCAGACATACTTTTTATATTGCGTATGATTATTGTCTCTATTAATAGAAATTAATAATAAAATATAAAAATTTTGTATCTCACGGTATTTGATTACTAACCTAACTTATTTTTGTTCTATGACTCTAATAAATTTTTTGTTCCTTCCAAAATTATTAGATAAGATTTCTTGTCCTTGTGATAAAAACAAAACACATAAGTAATTTTCAAAAATACTACTCCCTTTACATAAACAATTTTTTATAGGATTTTTTAATCTATTATGTAATTAATTCCATGAATGCTTAGAAGTTTTATTAAATTATTATGTACTAGAATTTCTAACTTGTAGGATTTTTTTATTCGATAACTCATTTCATTTAATTTTTAGATTTCTCATTTCATTAAATATTTAAGTTTCTCATTTCAT
>JANIHY010000006.1:18704430-18715201 GCA_027479065.1 Erythroxylum brevipes | reverse complement strand
GGGATAGAAGTATTGAAGGATTATGATTGTACAAATGAGTACTATTTTGGTAAAACTAGTGTACATATCTGATGCTTGAACAAAAAATTCAATAAAGGAATAATACAAATTTAGATATTATGTTGTGGTTACTAAATCTAATGCAATGAAGAACATAGAATTTTGAGATAACTTTTGGACAAATCAAAGTATTATTAGCTGACGATTTTAAAATTAGTTTCACATAAAGAGATTAGCAAAGCCTAAATTGAGGATTAAAAAATTATAAATCTTATTAAGGAATTGAAAAAAATGATAATGAATCCGAATTTTGAGTTTGAATAGGAAAATAATCCTTTGTGATTGTAATATGAAATTTATGTACACAATAAAGATGATTGAGAAAAAAATTGTTAAAGAAAGCACAAATAACAACTTATTGTTACACATCCTAGTAGGAATACGAGGAAATAATGTTTGATGGCTATAGATCTAAAAACAAGTGACTACATGTATTTGTTGCTAATAGTCTTAACTGTTGGAGATATGTTTAAAGTTTAAATTTTGGAGTTCATAGAAACATGAGGTCAATGTTTAGTTTTAATTGACTTTAAGCATACCAATCAATATCACAGTGATATCGTTAGAATATCATATGATGTGTTATATGACAAACAGAACCGACCACCTTTATATTTGGATGAATAAGGCCTAAAAATAGTTTAAGGCCATAATTGATGGGAGAAGTTGATGATAAGTGAAATTGATATGAATTAGAAATTAAGTGACTAAAAAATGATGAATGAATTAGGTGGAACAACATTGAAGATTTGGAATAAAGTGAGATAGACACATGAGTTTGTAACACTAACAAAGATATCTTAATACATAAAGTGTGATATGTGTGTATGCTAAAAAATATTTATATGATCTGACTAAGATGTATTGTCAGCACAGGGAATGAAAACTTGAGTAATCTAAAATATATTGAGGAAATAGATAAGATAGTGTGATATCTGGATAAGTAATTAGAAAATCGATTAATTCCATTAACTATAGTCAAATGGAAGGAATTATTCGAGTGATGAAGCTAAATGGAAAACGGTAGAGCATATGATGAAACCATACCCCTTCCTTTTTGATCAATTAGATAAGAATTTCAAGGAAAATTTTTCTTTAAGAAGGGGAGAATTGTAATATTCTATTACCCATATTATGGCTAGGATAGTGAATATGAGAAATTACTGAGAATGTAGAAAGTGCACTTTATGCTTATACAAAATATGGCATACATATATATGTGAATAATGAGTTTTGTACAGTAATATGATTATACATGCATTTATTAACATTTTTTGGGTATAATTGAGTTATAAATTTGATTTAAATGTGAATTGTGGATTATTTGTGGTGAAATTTTATTTGGAGAATATTATGATTATTTCAAAATTTTTGGTGAATTTAAAAAAATGGAGTATTTTTGGACTAAAAAATGTTGAAATATGGACCAATCATAGTATGACACGTGAAATGATTTAATAGTGTCAAATGGCCTATATGCAATTGTGACTTGTGGCAACATAAATAAGTGACAAGTGTAAGACATGCAAGGAATGCAGGTGGATTATGTTGGTTAGATGAGAATAATGTCCTTGTTTAGTGAACATTGAAAACACTCTTCTGGATATCCATCATTGAACATCAAATTGTTATGCTTTTTGTGTGAAATTGATTACCTCTCATCACTGGATTATTGCTGAATTAAGTAAGTTGAATTTTGAGCTTATAATACAGTAAGAGATTTTTTATGATGTTTTAATGTGTAATTGAATACATGCATGAATGGTTTGGGAAGTGTAGTTTAATGATGAATGAATTAGATGAAAGATTTGTGAAATAGGAATTGTCAAAAACAAATATATAAGTAGGTTCTATTTTGGATATGCAAAAGTTCACGAAAGTTGGTGTGGGAATATATGTAAATATATACTTTGTTCTGGTTTAGAAAAAACCACATATGGGTTTTTTTACTATTCATGCGTGAATGTGTGGAGTGTTCATATAGATGGATTAAAATGAGTTTAATGATATGAAATGAAGATTTGATGAGGTCGTGGTATAGAGTTGATTAAATGATAAATTTATGATGAAATGAAAGAGTAGAAATGAGGAGAAATGCATCAGATGGAGTAGATAGAGAATAAAATGCAGAAACTAGAATTTGAATGTATGAGAATCGAATTTTTGATGTTTAAGTGTGAACCTTGAATTTTTGATTTGTTTTGTATTGTTGAGCTAAATTGAAAGTAAAAGAATTGGTTGGAGTGTTATTTGTGTTAATTGAGGAAGATTAAGTGAGAACAAAAATCTAAAAAATTATAGTAGAGAGACGAAGTTAATATGAAGTTTCGGATTTTTGATGTTTGAAGTGTAAATTTGAATATGACTTTTTTAAAGACTGTATTAGATATAGAAATGCAAAATAGATGATTTAGGAGTGAGTAAATCTGGAAATAACGAAAGGAAGAATGAGAGAAGAAGAAGAGATGTTCGAAGAACAAGAAGAGTGAAATCACGATTGTGATGATTTCTTTGAAGAAACAGTGAAGTCACAATTGTGTTTCTGCACGATCGCGACTTCGCAGGTCCAGGTAGGATATCACAATTGTGCAGACGCACAATCATGACCTTCAACGTTGAGTTTACTTCTGAATAGCCTTTGATATTTTTTCTATAACTTCTTTACCCGACATCCAAATGACTTGATTCTTAAGCCAATAGACTCCTAAATTGATCCTTATCTCCACCAAAATTTATAACCATCTTAAATGGATTTATTGATAAATTTAAGATGAAAATGTTGACTATGTTAAAGTATGATAACTGGAATGATTTTACTAAACATACTTTTGTATTTTGATTATATCTTGATCTATAGGTTTCTAAATGGAATGATTCTTAATTTGAATTGAAATAAAGACATAAGACTACAAATTGTATGAATAGATGAAATTCTAATTCTATCTATAAGAATCATAGAATCTAACTTGAAGTTAAATATAGAGTATAGTTATGTTTTAAGAATAGTCCAAAGTAAATTGAGTATAACTTTGGAAATATTGAATCAAATTTAATGATCTTAGTATCATTAGAAAATTAAGACATGGGAGAATGATTTTTTAGAAGGAAGTGTTGCCTAATTGTGTTATTTAATTCATCAGATTGATTATGCAAAGTTGACCTGAAAGCATGTTTTTAGAAAAATCTGAAATGATCAATTGAGTTATGAAATTAGTTTCATATTGTTTTATTGTGGTCCAAACCCTAAATGCAAATTGTTTTTACGAGAGTTTTGGTATTTGAATGAAATGGTGATAAAATCACAATAAGATACCAAAGATTGTCATTGAATATGCATTGTGCATATTTTATATACAAAGATGTGCATTAAGGAATACTTATACATTTGTGTAAAAGTGTAATATATGTAAATGTGTTTTGTAGATATAAAGGAAAACATTGGACGTCAGTTAAACATTGTCAGACCATTTAGGCAATAGCATATCGAAGTGTACTGTGAGTAACCTAAGATGGTCTCACTTTAATTGTTTTGTTCTGTATATGACTGAATTGTATTGATATATATTAGTAAATTGCATTGACTGATTGTGTACTGAATTCCGGACATTACTTGTCCGAGGCATATGATGCATGTGAATAAGATTGGAAGTGTTACTTATATGTGAATATGACTGCCTAAATATTTCTCTGATTCTTAACTAAAAAGTTGAATGCCGGATTGAGATCCGATGACTATGAGATTCTATCTGTGCATTATGACTGCGTAAATGTTTGTCTGATTCTCAACTGAAAAGTTGAATGCCAAACTGAAGTCCGATGACTATGAGATTTTGATTGTGCATCATATGTGACTGTTATATGTGACATATTCTGTATTTGATGCATTTCATAAAATGTCTATTCAGATAAAAGTGTTGTGACCGAAGTAGCCAGTATGAAAGCGCTTGCACGTAAAGCTTTGTTCCTTGATTTCTGTTTCTGCACGTAGAGCTTTGCTCTGTGATTTCTGTTCTTACTGAGCTCAATGGGCCAATATTTGCATATGTATGTGAAAGACACTTCGGCATAACAATAATAACGAATCTAGAGTCTCATATGTATTTGTATTTGTAAATATCTGTTTTGAATTCGCAACGATAACATGATGTGCCATGATAATGTGAGTATTATTCATGATCTGAATGAATATATGTGAGATATGTGATTTGTATATTTGCTTAAGTGAATCATCAAGGATGGTTACTCAACTGAGTTCGCAAAACTCATATAAATTACAACATGACTTTTTAGGTTCTGAGGAATTTTTCAGTTAGGCTAAGTGGAGTATAGCCATTGAGACCAAATATGGATTAAGGGTTAGGATCAGTTTACACTTGTATATGTCTTCAGTGACTTTGTGTTTTTGAATTATGCTCCTCAAGAATTGTACATAGTCTATGTTTATGATTTAGCAATGAAATGACTTTATGATTGCAACTGTTTTATATTGAAAATGAGCCCAAGTGGCTATTGTAATACTTGTGAATGGAAATATTATTAAATAAAGTGGGCCCGATTTGAATAATAATTTCCGCATACGTATATATTGTTTTAAAAAATTAAAAATTTGTAATAAATATTGACTGTTCTAATATATCACCTTTACAGAGTACGTACTCGAATATTATTATAAATGTCATATACATATCCTGTGAAAATGGGGTGTTACAACATGCCAATCCTTTTCTTTAAAGTAGCTACGATAAAACCATTAAGTACGATGCCTTTTGGTACAATCCTACGTTTCTATCTTCTTCAGGTGTATCAAAATAAAAGTTGAGTGAATCTAAAGGAGGGAAGACTGATCCAAGAGATAGACGGACAATAATAAAAAAAAACTTACCTACCAGTCTTTAATCTCATCGGTTAATACACCTCTTATGGAAATCTACTAATCCCAAGATTTTAGGTGCTATTGTTCCAAATCAAAGTAAGGTTATGTTATGAAACAAAGTTAATGAAGAAATTGGAGGTGTTGACAAATATGGGAAGACTAACAAAAAAAGGAGATGGACAAAAATTTACTTACTAGTCTCTGGTCTCGTCTGTCAGTTGTTACACTACTAATCTCACGAATTTAAATAGTAGTTACTGATAAAATTAAATTTGTATGTGTAATTAACAAAATGAAATTTATTAAAATAGGATAAATTTATCTCTATTTTTATTTTTCTTTATTTCTATTTCTATTTTTTTAATAATTTGTAATAACTTTTGAATAAAAACATTTTTTGTTTCTTAAATTTTCAACATTCAATCCGTCAACTCAATCTATTAATTACTAAATATAATTATTGATTATTTGATATAATTAAACAACTAAATATATCTTAGTTAGCTAAAAAACAATTGCCAAACGAGGGTTTGCTTCATTTCTAATTTACAACTTACTTACTATATTGAGTCGGTTATCAGTTATGAGTTATGCTTATTTTAATAACTTAATTGCACAAGAAAGCAAAAAAAAACTAAACATGTAACTACTCTAAAATCGAAGAACGACTGAAAAGAAAGAAAGAGACATTGAAGCAAGGGGTGCCTCACTTGTGTCCTGACAAAATTTCTCCATCTATCTTTTCTCATCTTCAAAATTAGTCTCCGGAGTAAGCCAGTACTAAGCCTACTGTATATATCCGATATGGAAAACAGTGCCTAAACATAATATTGTACCTCAATCGACAAAGAGATTTGGTTTCATTTCATTCACGATTTGCTCCTGTTTAGTAGTTAGTACCACAAATTTAGCCCATGACAAAAAGAAGTGATCTGCTTGCTTAATAGTTTGTCCCAGCCCAGGGCTCTGCATGTATGGGCAGATTGAAGCGACCCTTTGTTTCTCTCAATATGCAAGCTGTTGTCCTTGTCGAGAAATTAGCAATCATAACCTGAAGCACATGGTTTTATCCATTTTCTTTACTACTTGTGAGGAGATATCTCCGTACCACTGGCAAGGCCAAATTCTAGCCAATACACCTAGCGTGAAGTGCCAACGAGCTCTAGCTTGATTTGTATCTGTCCTCCATTCGACTTTCAGTTTTCATACAAAATATATGGCGTCGAGTTCCATAGGGAAGAGTAACATACTAGGGGAATGGTCAAGCCCTAACTCCAAGCCCGTCAGAAGTTCATCCCTCTCTAGCATTAGTTTAGCCGAAAACATATAATGGGTCAATAGGGTTCAGCAAAAGACAAAGAGAAAAGTGCAAGTAAAGCATATCAGAGTTTTGTCCGAGACTGGCTCACGAGAAGAACAAAACCTTAACAATGCAAACATGGCCACTTAAATAGTCCCATTACTCAGGACAAAGCATGCCAAAAAGTGGCAATATTTGAAAGAGATTTCTGTCCTTTTTTCTTCCACTCCGGGATTCTATACCAACTGCAACATCGAACCTTTGAAGGGTGATGGCGGTTCGCTTCTCATAAAAACCCAGTAAACCTCTCTCAGGAGCACTCTGAAAAGTTTAGAATAAAAGAAGTTTAGAATAAATACCCAGGAATAGGATTTGATAAAAGAAATAAAAGCATGCAATATAGGTATGGAATAAGGGTTGGAGCACCTCGTTTGATTCAACGTCACTTAAGCGTCCACATAAAACATAGATGACGTCATTTTACGTGAACTTGGATATAATTAAGCTAAACGTATCGTTTTTGGTGGAGTTGTCTACAGTCTACATGAAAGGAATTTTTTTCCCTCTGATTTCGGTATAAAATTAATTTAATTAAGAAGAAGAAAACTTTCAGTCTTCTATCATGGAGAAGCGAGCGGGTATTGTCAAATATGGCGTAGTGTAATCATTACATTGCCTCGTGAAAGGAAGTTTAAACCTTGTCATAAAAACAAAGAAAGAAAATATGGTTGCAAAATTGCGTCAATAAATGCCTAATAAGTAATAAGCTTATTATAATGTTACTACCTCATTAGTTCTTGGACTCGAATTAATTAATGAAGTGAAACTACTGCGTTAATCTGATTTCTGAAGGGATACATATGTACATTCTAATTGAAATATAAACTGTTCAATGCATGTGGTTCAGGATATTATTAAATAATTCAATCACATATCAATAACAGTTATTTGACTAGACTTAATTGTATTTCTTTTGCAATAATAAAATGAAAGAGCAAAGACACCGAATTGTGACAGTGAAGAAGGGTCTCGTAGATAGAAAACGAAGGAAACAAGATCCCGGAGATTGAATCACAACAAGCCACATGAACAGTGATGTTTCTGATGTCCCCAAGGTGTCGCCGCCAAAGGCAAGTAAAAGATTGTCTCTCACTCAAGGCAGCATTTAATGAGCAAAGATATGATAAGTATCTCTAGTTCCAATTTCATGATTGCAGAGATTTTATATCCCTAAAAGTGAAAGACTGATTCTGAAAAGCAACCACTTTTCGTTTATCTAGTCAGGAGCAAGCAAGTAACAACTGTGTTGGGGTCACCGGTTCATGCTCTGGGCTCTTTAAAACTGACCATCCATATCCCTACCTTTTTTCTTTAATTGCTTTTCGTTAATATGTCCCTCTAGACTTTACTAGTTACTAATTTGTCTTCTTGTTAAGCAGCCCTAAACAGTTAAAATAAAATACCGAAAGTATTATGATCCTCATGTCCCTCAAAAGCCCTTCTAAAGTCTTTGAACAACGACAAAGGCGAATTGTCTTATTGCCCTTTTAACTAAGCGGCCCAAATAAGTAACAAGAACTCCGTGTTATAATAACTATAAACTTGTGAAAAATACATACATATACCAAAACTTCTCATAGATTCGTAAATTCACTGATGAGCAGCCACTTCAACAAGCCCCTTATTGTGTTTAGCGGTTCTACACCGCCTTGTTCATAGATCTTCACCTCTAACACTGACTGTTCACCGCAGCCACGTTAGCCAGGCATGAACCCTAACACTCCCAACTCGAAACCTTTAAACCCCTTTGCAGAACCCTACGTGAAAACAGCAGCAAAATTTAGCACTGTAGCGATTCCTTATCACGCGGTTTATATTTCTCCTCCATTCCCACCTTGTGGGTATACTGGTGTCACAGCATGTTACAACGTTCAGAAGCAGCCTTTCCCAGTTTTGAGTCCAACCAAGGATACGCCCTCTTGTTCTAGGAGCACCGCTCCGCGTTTAAGGACGAAGAAACAAGTTACCGGGCACTTTTGTGGAGAAGTATTATGGATGCCAAAAAATTCCAAACGGGATAAAAGTAAAGGTAGTAAGCGAAGCGAGTTGCTGGATAAGAATGGTAGGGGTGTTGTTGGTGTTCGTCGGTCTGTTCATATAAAAGACAGCGATGACAATTCATTCCGAGGAAAAACTAGTCTGATGATCAAAAACATTCCCAACCAGTTCATGTGAGCTTCCCTCTCCCGATTTTCCACTGAAGTACTAAATTAATTTATTTTTGGTATTTCTTGTTCACTGTTCTTAATTATTGAGTTTGGTTGTGCTCTGCAAATCGATTCAATTTGGCTCGACTCTTGGATATTCCTAGTCTTTGTTAACGTGGACATTAAACACGCTTGGTGTTACCGTATGCGGAGCATATTTTCCCTCCACAAACTTCGATCATTCTATTGGATACGTGGTCTAAGTCTGATGTATAAATTATATGTTTGTTACTTTGTGATTACTAATCAGACGGGAGGATTTGCTGCATATACTGGATGCCCACTGTTTGCAAGAAAATACAGAGGCTGAAAAGAATTCCGACGTCGTCAAGTCTGCTTATGATTTCCTTTATTTACCAATGGACTTCAGGTGAACAGCCTTTTCTTGTTATTTTCCTTGCAACTATTATTGTTAATTCTTATTGCTTCTGATTATTTTTGTGGTTATTCTGATTAAACCAGGCGTCGAGCAAACCTTGGTTATGCATTTGTGAACTTCACTAGTCCTGTTGTAGCATTACGGTTTTGCAGATGCTTCAACAATTACAAGTGGCAGGTGGATGGGAACAAGAAAGTTTGTGCAGTCGCTCCTGCAGTGATTCAGGTTTGACTTTGGAAGTCTGCAATTTTCATCGTTTCAGGCCTGAATCTTGTTTTGCTTATTACAATTTATTGTTAGTATGTATTTGATTGGGAAGTACGTGGTTGTTTGCTTGTTTTCCGGTGGCAACTTTCAATATTTCAGGGTGTAGATGCATTAAGAAATCACTTCAAGAACTCGGTGTTTCCATGCCATACCAATGAGTACTTGCCAGTGGTTTTGTTTCCTCCGCGGGATGGATCTACCAGCTCTAAATTATATCTCGTAGGCAAGCGTGCAAGTGCTTAATGGTGTAGGTCTCTCTTTAAGTCTTATGTATCTGAATAGGCGTGTCTTTTTCCTTCCCTCGGATTCCTATTCTCAAAATTCTCACTTGTTAGGGTTTGTTGCGGTTTCCAGAGCACTGTGTATCTGGCCCATGATGTTTTCATTATCTCCCCTGGTGAATTACAATTAGTTGATGTTTGAATCTGGGGTGAATTGGAAACATCCGTTGGGTATATGTTTAGTCTAACCTTTGTAGTTTTTACTATATTGGAATTGAAGGGATTCGAAGTTTAAGTTTGGGTAGAGATAATAATAGGCTTAGTTTATTAATGTTTTTATTTCTTTTGCTACTTGAACTCTTTACGTTTTGTGTTGGAAGGAAGGGACATGGCGAAATATAAAACAACCACTGACCAATGTTTGATGAAATGTAAAGAGATTTGAGGTTGTTTGGTACCTTTGTTCAGCTTACAAGATACATCTTGTTGTATCCCCCGTCCTCGTGCCCTGACATATGAGATCCAACATGCAATCAGTAAGATCATACGCTTGGGCCCATATTCTAAACTCGGTATTGGAATTAAGTAAAATCTCGATAAATGAATATTTGGTAAATTAATAATTTTGATTAAATAATAATATTTTTGGGTCCCGACTTGGGCCAATGGATAAAATAATTGCCTCGCTAGATGCATAAAATAATTTAAAAAAATAATAATTTATTAAATAAATATAAAAATTACATATATAATCCATAAAACAAAGCACTTTTTAAGCAATTTTTATTTCAAATTTCATGCTTTTTCTAAAATATGTATCTATAATCAATTGATTATTTTTTTCATGCGAATTGAATTCAATTTCATTTTTAACTTTTTTGATGGCATAAATTACATTCGGCACATTCTTCTCATTTTGAAGCAAGTAACTTTTTAAAATCTCTACGGTAAGAAAAGCTTCTTTTGGAGAAACATGTAATATAGCGTTATTATTATCTGGATTTTGATTGTCATCATCTTGTATACCCATTGTTCCTTGAATAATTTCTTCGCTCGTAGGTAATTCTATTAAAGCTTCATTTTCACTAGAATAATTCAAAATCTGCTCTACATTCATGACATTTCTGTAATGTAAATTAGAAATAATTTCTTCTAATCTTTGAATGTATTCAATATCACCAGTTTTTTCTTCTAATATACCTACATCTACTCTATTTTGAATCATGTTAATATAAGATTAATAAACTTATTTTTTACAAGATTAATAAATTTAGATACAATACACCATCATTGATTAATTGTTTATTTATTTTCTTTTCTTAGTTATGGAAAAAATTAATTGTTTAATTTGACAAATATAATGTACAAAATAAAAATTATTCTATAAATTAATAAATATTAATT
>JANIHY010000006.1:18514320-18527969 GCA_027479065.1 Erythroxylum brevipes | reverse complement strand
AACTATTTTTCAGGATCGAGAGAGTAGACTCTTAGCTCCAGAGAGAGACTTTTCCTGCCGTGTGATCGTGTTGGCAAAAGAAGTCATGGCACACAGGTCGGTCAGCTAGGATTGTTTTTGGGGATGACCTAGATAGAATTTTGTATCAGTTCTCTTTTTGGAGTAATGTATTCAAACAGTGAAAATATGATAGTCATGTAAATTTCTGTTTTGATGAAATGATATGAGAAAGTAATTCAATTTCAAAAATTATAGTGATTTTATATTATGGTTTTATGAGTTTGATTTCATGAGAGTACTGTAGTGATTGCTCGTAGCTGTCCCTAGGTGTAGGATATGTATCGGAATGACCCACGGGCGTCCCGGTGTGTACCCTACGGTAAGGGGGCGCTACATCTTACGTTGGTGAATGGAGTAGAGGCTACATGCGTTGTTGTGAATGAGTGGAGGGGTGCATCCGTGAGTTAATAAAGGTTGCTTCGTGTGTGAATGGAGAGTATAAGTTTAGTGAGGGCTACAACGTGAGTGTTGGAGGAGGCTACTTCTCTTTGTTTCACTCTCTCTACCAACAACTACTTCTCTTCTGATGTGACAATTAAGTTTTTAGTTTGGTCCACCTTATTCATGCATACCTCTCTCTTGGTTCCTCTCTCTGTGCCACCAACTGCTACTCTTCTTTCTTTTCCTAGTATTCAATTTTTTTTAGGTCCCTTGGTCCCACTTTTTATTCACATTTTAACCTCTCCTTCACATAAAAACCCTCATTCTTCTTGGCCAAAACGTTAACGGCTTTAGATGGCCAAAATGTTAATTTTTTTTATCCTTGCTTCCTCTTAAAGCTTTTCTTGCTTTAGGCTTTTAAAGGTTCCAAATCTAATGTGTGCCTAAAATTAAAAAAAATAACTCTTAATTAGTTCAATTTAAAATTAACTGGACAAGAGTTTAGCAAATTATGTACCTAAAATCAATATAAAATGCCCATTAACATATAGTTACTTAGGGTTATGTCTAGGGGTTTTTTTTCACTTATTTTTGTTCCAAAAATAGCCTCAAACTCTAAAATAGATGAAAAAATTTGCACTTGAAAACTCTTTGTCATGATTGTGACATAAGTCATGATTGCATTATTGGTTTTTCCTCTCTATCACGATCATGCATTATGTTTTATCCACTTTATCATGATGGTGCTCAATGAGGCGTGATCATGAAACAGGCTGTGTAGCCCCATTCATGTTGGTCATGATCGCGCTCCTCATACATGATCATGGTCCCCTTCATACAACTTCCATATTCATTGTTATTTAATTACCTGATTTCAACACTCATAAACACATCAAGCACGTCATAAAATATAAAATTAAGATTAAATTCATGCTTTAAACCAAACAAACACTTAGAATATAAACAAACACTCTTAATAACACAATTATAAGCTTATAAATACAATAATTATTCAATAAATACTTAAAAACATTTTAAAACATCTAGGAAAACAAAGTATAAACTATTCCGAACAATTACGAGGACCTTTTCTTTCAGGTGAGAATCATGTCTCTCCTATGATTTTCCTTTCCTAATTCAAAACCATAAATGCCCTTCTTATTTTTGTGGTTAATAGAGCTTACAATAGAACACCGATGGCAAAAGGATCTCACTTAGAGACCCCATTGGAGACAAAAGGTATTTATATTTGATATATTCTCTCTTCCTTCCAAATTTGTTTTCCCTTAGGATTGCAATTGTAGATTGTCAGAGCAATTTCCATGAGATTTCCAAGTTTGGAACTTCTCCTTAATTTTCATCATCAAAGCCAAATTTTCTATTGACAACATGTTTGTTTCTTGAATTTACTGTTATACCTCTCTCCCACCATATTTTTTTGACATGTGCAACAAAGGAAATTAGGCAAATCACATAGTCTACCTAACTTGTATTTGAGTGGTAGATCAATCAATATAAGATATCTGGGAGATTTTCACTTTGTAAAATCCAGTGTCAATTATCCTTTTTCTGTGACCATAATTCTCTGGAGAAATCATATTAAAAAAGATATGGTCCCTTAATTCTAGGCTAAAGTCGCATAGAATACATCTAGGGTTAGAATTTAGAAAAGGAAGCTTGTATATGGTACTTAATCTGTTTAATACTATAAGCTAAAGAAGAAAATCATTTCTTAGTATTAGGGATTTATACTAGATTGTTTTATTCTAGTCAACCCTTTAGTCTCGTTATGTTAACAAATTTCTACAGAATTTGATGCTGAATTTACCAATGGGTTGGTTATACCATAAATAAGAGTCATGTAGCTAGGTTGGTAATTAGGTAGAAAATGTTGTAATTAGGTAGGGAACAAGATCCATTGATTCTCAACTATTATACAACAAACTTTATTATCAAAGGGGAATTTTTTCTAACACCTTATCACCTCAGATATTCAAATAATAGGACTTTAACCACTCCAATTATCAAATCATAGTGAGGCTTTTTTTTTCCATTTCTAATGTGACAAACGTTTTTAGGCTCCAACACTTCTCTCAACTTTAAAAGTTAGGAGAAGTACCATAAGTGCAATTATTTTAAGGTAACAGAACAAATGTAAAATCCTTTTAGCATATATGAATGGATCTATTTAATCCATAAGGTTTCCTTGTCTTGAAGTATCATCCATAACTTCTTTAACATAAGAGTCTTTTCAGAGATATTGATAGGTATAATCCCAAGGCCTTCCTCAATTTTACGTTTGTAAAAATCCACCCATTTAACTTTAGCATAACTAATTCTTGATAAGAACTTCCCTATAAAAATTTCCTGATCAACTTCTATGGTGCTTTGGTAACCCCTTTAGCCAATATCAAGCTTGAAGACCAGTATATATGTTGGAACCCACTTTCGGAGCCCAACATCGGACATGGGATCGTCAAGCTTAAGCGTGGAGGAAGACTTAGAAATTGGAAATTAAAAAAAAAATCCTTCGGAAGCAAAAGCGAACTTTGCCGAGTCGAACTATGGTTTCACTGCGGTGAACATATGCGAGAAAACTTCACTGATCCTTCGGGTAATTTACGCCGTGGTGAACCTGAAAATTTATCTTTGCCGCATCGAAATTGCCACGAGAAAAAGTCAAATTTCCTTTGGGTGAATTACGTCGAGGCAAACTCTTGGCTTTGCCGCGACGAAAACCCCTGTAGTAGAACCCATAATCTAAAACTACCTATCTTACTAAAATCCAATTTAAAAACCTTCAACCACATTCATCAATTCAACCCAAAAACAAAAACGGTACCCCAAACAAGTTCTAAAAATCTTAATCTCATTTCCATAATCGGATACTTTGTGAAAACAAAAAAAATCATAGACAAATCCAAACACATATTTCATTAATATCAAAAGTAACCATTTTACAAAGCTTTAATGGGCATTTCAAGCCACATTACATCATAAACTAAAAATACATAGTTTTCAAAAAGTAGAATTTCTCAAAATGCAAATAAAGCTTTGTTTTAGAAAAAACTAACTGTGAAAGCAAAAAAAAGTCTAGTTGGAGTGATGCCTTGGCTCTTAACTACTCGATCTCTTACTCAACACCTGAAGATGGGATGGAACGAGAGGAGGTGAACTTAAAGCTTGTGGGTAACAGATTTATAATCCATAAACAAACAAAATCTATTTTCAAAACTCATTGCCATTATACATTTTGGAAACCATAGTAATTTTGCATGAAAATCATCAAACACTTATTTCTCAAAATTCTCAATTTATCAAAGAAATCATGAGCAATTTTAAATCATGTATGCATCAAAATTGTTAACACTTCATAAGCACATAAGCACATCAGAATGGTTTGGGTGGATCCAAAAACAGAATGTACTACACGTTTCTACATAATGGTCCTATGTAGTCGTGAACAGAATGTACTATCACAATCCCATTTAATGGTCTTGCGTAACTGTGAACTTATGGAAGTCTGTGAAGGAGTTCCATGCCACTAGTGGGCAGGTGAGAGAAGTCTTTTTTTCAAAATACATTTTAATTAACTTAGGGGACCACCACAAACCTACATAACATGTATTTTATGACTTGCAAAATATATTGCCACAAGGGCATATTTCAGAAACACAATTGTTCATGAACATGAAATATGTCACATGCATTTCCATCAATAAAATTCATAAACCAAACATATTACAATTTCTCAAATCATTCAAAAGCAATAATGCAACCATTATAAAGCAATTGAAAACATTTAATTCTCTTTCCTTTGAAAACATAGTCATGACTCATTACTCAATTATAAACATATAACCCACCTTGAATTCCTTGCTTATAAACTTGTTTAGGGATGTCTTTCCTCTTGCTCCTCTTGTCTCTCTTGCCTCACTTGATTTCCTTAAACAATAACCAAAATTCCATTCAATTTGGTTTAGAAATTGGAAAGCCGTATCTCAACAACTTATGCTGAAACAAAATTCTGTTCTCAAATTGCATCCGAAAATTGAAATTCTAAGAGACTGAATTTAGACTCCATTCCTTCATATCATTTGTATCTCTACGTCTCTAGTTTACACCAAATAAAAAATCAGTCCATTTGGACATCTACAGAAAAGGTTATGCCTAAACTACTAAAACATATTCGTGTAGGAAAATTGAGTTTACCACGGTGAACTTGTCCAGAAACATGTTCTGAGAATATGTTTTGCCACTTTTTCCAACTTTTTACTTCCCACTTTTCACATATAACCCATATTAACCTTAAATCATCTCTTCTACTTCATTTTCAACTTTATTTCAATCCAATATCATTTACAAACTAATTCATAATCTAAATTTGATCATTAACCAAAAATTTTAAACATTAACTCATACTATTCATCAACAACTTCCTACATATATTGAACCTTGTTTTCACTTCTAACTAGCCCTAACTATACTTCATCATACAATCAAGAAGGGTTAATGCTTATACTTACTTGTTTTAGCCTCAAAGTCTTCAAGCTCTTTAAGAATCTCCAAAACCCTAGCTCTTCTCTTCTTTTTCTCCTTTCTCTTCTTCTCTTTGTTCACTCTCTTTTCTTTTCTCTCATTCACGTGTTTGCCTCTTCAAATGCAAGAATACAATTTTCCATTTCCCTTTCTACCCTTCCTTTAATGCCTTATAACTTTTAGACTTAAGTGATCTTCCAAAAATGCCTCTTATGCATTCTTACTTCTTCAATTTAACTTGCACCGTACTATACTCTAACTTAATCTTAATTTCTCCATTTAATACTTCTAATTCTATCAATCCAAGCAATAAATCCTCCAATCATTGAACATGCTAATTAAACTCCAATTACAATAATTTATCTAGCAATATCACAAAATTTATTCAAATCATGCTTAATAAAATCAATAAAACAATTTGGGCCCCAACAATATATGCATTGAGTTTAGGATAAAAGTAATCAATTGTAGCCTTCCTCTAAAGGATAGAAATTTGTTCATCTAGGAATTAAACCTCTTCTGAACTCTTTCAATTAGAGGATATCATTCACTAAATAAGATCCTGCTTGTAGTAATAGGTAGGCCCAGGTTGCAATGGGGGGTTTGCTTTCTACTTATCTTGGTTAAGGTTAATATTTTATTCTCCAACTACTCAACACTAACAAATAGTAGGAAGTGACTTTTCTTATGATTGAATTCAAGCCCAAATAATTCCTTAAAATGATCCAACATAGACATTAGTATTTTAATTGACTTGTAGTGGGCTTTATAAAAAAAAAAGAGTTCATCTGTAAAACATAAATTAACGAGGGAAACCTTCTTACATTTAGTGTGGTATTGAAATCCTTGCTACTATCTATCTTATGCCTTAAAAGCTGGGTGCATACTTTTATGAAAAGGATAAAGAAATAAGGAGACATGAGATTACCTTGTCCTTTAGCTCCTTTGAAGATCCTTATAGGAGTACCTTTAATTAAAACAGAAAAGGAGGTAGTAGTTACCCATGCCTTTATCCACATAATGAACTATTTAAGAAAGTTCATAGATTTTAGGGTGAAGAGAACTAAGTCCCATTTAATACAATCAAAGGCTTTGTTGAGATCAGCTTTGATTGAGCAATTAGGAGGTAAGCATAAAAAGGAGTTGTGGCTTGTTATTTACCAGAGAAAAATAAAAATGTCAAATTTGGAACTTTTTTTAGCAACATAAAACGAGTTATGACTGCTTGGAAAAGAAATCATAGCAACGTACCTTAGAAAATCCTTATGTTGTAGTGGATATGAAAAGCAAAAAGGTTTCAATTTCATGTTTCATATTAGACAAGTAAGTAAGGTTTGTGTGATTGAATTAAATTTGGGTATGTGTGGTTATGTGTTGCTTGGTATATGTATGTTTTTCATCGATATAAATTATTTTATAATTGTTTTTGAAAAATTAGGACAGGATCTGATCCCAACTACAGTGGAATAATTACAAAACTTTTTATATTTTAATTTCCTAAAAATCAAGATCACTTTAATTTTATAAAATTATTAACACATAAATCATAATGAAATGTGAATTTTAATTCGTATCTTATTGTGAAGCTTAATCATATTCTTATTGTATCCCTCGAATCATTTTCAAAATTGGTTTATCTTAACCACCGTAGCTACACAAGTGTTCAGTTTCTAACGATATCTACAAAACAGGTTGAGAGCACTTTATAACTCTTATATAGAGGGCTAAGCAAAAAGTGTTAGCTCTATTAAAAATTAAACCTATTTATAATAGATTTTGGACATTTAAGTAATTTAATTGAAATTAAATTCTAATTTCAATTGAACTTTAATTAGATTACAAATAATTTTAATTAATTCCAACTATGATTTCTTGCATAGACTAGTGGGTTACCGTAGAAGCTAAAGAAGCAACAAGCAGGGGCATTGGAATTTTCCAGGAACATACATTTAATGTGATTTATAGAAGACAAAAGTAATTGTCACTTTTAGATAATTCTCCATAAGAGACACAAGTCGCCTAATAATCCCTGTCTCTCCACACAGAACCTTAATTTAGTTGAATTTTTCAAAAGATTTGATTGAACAGAACACCGGGACACAAAAATAGTGAAAGCATTCATGCTTGACTGCTTGCGAATGTGAGAAAGAGCCAAAATAAATTATGGCCTTGATGGGTTAATAAAAAGGCAGATTCACTTTAATATGAAGTAAATCTAGAAATCTAATTTGAAGCCTTTTAAATCAACTTTGAGAAATTTGTTTCTATGATCTCACCCACTTTTTGAGTGAAGCAATCAAAGAATCAATTTCCAGGTGTCCTCTCAATCAAGGCGATGAGTTTGGTCATTGAAGTTTCTCCACGGCCTTTAGTAGGGATATTCTGTCCTTGAATTCAGACTAGAATAAGGGATCAAGTATCTCCAAATAGTGAAGCGGCCAGCAAAATGCCATAGAAGCATTTTTCCGTTGCTGCTTTAGTGATTGGTTGCGAAGTGAGAATCTTTCAAATGAGGGGGAAAAAAAAAAAAACCCCATGGGATTGGGAATCTCAATCTCATCCCCGTTTATAAAGATGCGGTCAAGAACCGAGGCGATGTCCCCAGTCATTAGAAGGAGGGAGGTTATATACCATTAGAAGCTGAAATTTTGGGACATCTGCACAAGGTTATGTGAATTTGGAGTTAAACTGAGTTGCAAAATTGGTGGTATTTTGTGATAAAACTGATTCTGCGTATGAATTTACTGACTTTTTTTTTAAAAAAATTCAGTGTTAGGATTTTATATTTGAAGCAAATTTGAATTATTGCATTGGGTTTTTAGTAAACTGGTAAAATTTATATGATTCATTTTTATTTGTTTCTTATTGTGAGTATTGTCATTGTTTTGAAGTTATTTCCTTCAATGTAATGTCAACAATTTTTGTTTGTTGGTCTAAAGGTTGTCTCCCGTATTTAAAAGAAAAGGTTGTCTGCCGTATTTTTATCAAGATTTGGAGAGAATTGCAAGTGAAAAATATAGAAATATTTACAATTCTTAATTGAACACGATTTGACCTACACCTGTGTACTAGCCTATATCTATCATGGAGAAAACACATGATCCAAAACAAAACTTAGGAAGAGACTTGTTAAAAAAGTTGTAGAATAATATGGTCTAAGTTAAGATTCTGCAACAAATTGTGTGCTAATCATAAGAAAAATAGAGAGATTCACTGTTTAGATACACAATCATGTAATATTCCTAGAGGAAGCATGAAGATTAATGGATTCTCCAGAAAAAATTGTAAGATGAATTGATAGTTGTTGAATAAATGGCTCGTGACTTTCTCATTTGAATTCTAACTGAGATGATTAAGTGATTATGGAAAACTATAAAAGAGATCTACAAATTTTATGTTTCGAGTGTTACAAGTTCATAAGAGACACAATATGAGCCATGACATGTCACAAGCCATGTCTTAATGATATGAATAATTATAAATAGATATAAGAAACCCTAATTGAGGAGTCTTTTTTGTATTATTTCATTCTAGACTTATGGTGAGCTACCAAGAGACAGAAACACACTAAGGAGTATGAAACAACTGTTTTAAAAGGAAAAACAAATATTAAAATCATCTCAACAATCTAAAGCTTATATCAAAATTTTGAGATTAACTCTAGAATTTTTCTATTTTTATTCTTTTTATTTCTTTATTATGTTTGTTGGTTTAAATATAATGAGTGACTGACTATTTTATATATCTAGGTAGGAAGGATTCTTAGTATTTATTCTTGCATGGATTGATTTATTTTGATTATATTTGCAAACTATCTTTCATTGATCTTAATGCATGGATTATTTATATTAGCATCCAAATTTGATTAAAATTCACGTATGAATGACTTGAGTGTGCATGTTATGAGTGGAATGACTCAAGAATGCATGTTTATGAGTGGACTATAGCTTAGGCAGATGGGATTAATTGGGGTATGATAAGTGTTAATTAAACTATATTTTTTGTATGACTTTGCTTGTGTTTTTTATGATATTTATTTATCCTGGTATCCAATTTACTTATATTTTCTTTTTAATTCTTAATTTAGCTTCATATAAAGAAGGAACAAAATTTGGAAAATTTGAGTCATGTTAGAGCAATTTTTGTACAAATTTAGAGGGAGGATTTAGAACATTATTTAAAACATGAAATCTTGACCAATATGTGTTTGTTCTTTTGTAAATGATTTGGTGCAGACTGAGAAACATGCTTCCGTACGTGTCATAATACAAACTTGTGTTCAAGGTTTTAATCCTGTGTTTCAAGATAAACTCGTGCACTTAAAAGATGCTTAATTTAGGATATAATTATTGAGTAGCATGAGTGTAACATGGATATTTGTTGGGATCTATGTTAGTAGTTACGTTTTAAATTTTGAGAGTTTTCTATAGAATGAAAGAGAAGGGGACTATTATGACAATAAAATGGTTTAATAAAGCCAAATTGAAATACTTTGAAGTAGAAAGGATTAAATTTAGAGAGAAAGAAAAAAAAATTTCATGAAGATTCAAGTGAAGAACTTCAATATTTCAAGCGATGACTTTGAAGAATGGAAAAGAATTAAGAGTTAAAAAAAAGAGAAAAAATGAAGGAAAAGATTGCTATGCAAGAAAATAAGGATAAGAAGGAGAAAGAGGAGGAAGAGCCAAAGATGAAAGTTGTCAAAGATTACAAACCAGTAATTCCATACCCGAGTAAACTTCATAAAGATAAAAAGGAAGATCAATTTACTATGATTTAAGAGATCTTTAAACAAGTACACATTAACATTCCTTATGTCAAAGTTATTTCATAGATGTCAAAATATGTTAAGTTCTTGAAGGATCTCCTTTCTAACAAAAAGAGACTTGAGGTGTTGTTGATGGTTATTTTAAGTGAAGAATGCTCAATCATTTTGAAAAATAAGCTACCATAAAAAATTAAATACGTAGGGAATTTTATTATTCCTTATGATATTAGTAGTCTATCAATTGAAAGAGAATTAAGAAACTTAGGAGATAATATCAACTTGGTGACATATGCCATTTTTAAGAAATTATGATTGAGTGAACCTAAACTAACTATGATGAGAAATCATTTAGTGGATAGTTCATTATATAAGTTGTTTAAGTAAGGTTAACAAATTTTTTAGAAAAATGAATATTGCATTAACTATAGGCAAAGCTAATACAACATTGCAATGAGTTTAAGAGAAATACGCTAAATACAAGTAAAATAAGAGTAGAAATTAACAATCTAGAAAAACATGATAATAAAAATTATAGAGTCCATCTACACTTCATGTTTGGAGAGAGAGCAAACTATACCTAAACTAACTATGATGAGTATTCATTTAGTGGATAGGTTCATTATATAAGTTGTTTTAGTAAGGTTAACAATTTTTTTTTGAAAAATGAATATTGTATTAACTATAGGCAAAGCTAATACAACATTACAATGAGTTCAAGGGAAATAAACTAAATACAAGTAAAATAAGAGTAGAAATTAACATTCTAGAAAAACATGATAATAAAAATTATAGATTCCATCTACACTTCATGTTTGGAAAGAGAGTAAACTGTAAATTTTTAGCAATTGAGGCTAATCTAATCTAGTTAATGATATTGTCTACTAATTGGTATTTCACTTCTTCTAAGTTTGTAAACCTTCTCGAGTTTCTCTCCTTCCAAAGGGAATAAATGGTAATGGTGAAGGCAACTTTGAAGAGAATTGCATTAGGCATACCCTTTTTAAGGTTTCTAGTGGCCCAACTCAGAGATTGAACTTGCTCTAGACTGCTTTTAAGAATCTACAAAGAAAAAAGAGTTAATCTCTATCCTCCACTGCCATCTTACATAAAACACAAGTTGTATCCACAATGCTATGCCATGATGTTTGGTCCTGAGCCTGTTCTTAGTCATAAGCTAGGTGATAAAAGAGGCTTTAGGATTCAAGGAGTTTCTCCATAAAAGAGTAGACCAAGGAACTTCAGTTAATCTACTAGCAAGGATTTTATGACATGATATGTTAAAGTATTTACCACTCGAATTTGGAGTCCATATGATAGAATCTTCATTCTTTACATTATTCAGTTGGGGAAAGAGTTGTGCCAAAGTACCAAAACAAGGTGAACAAATATGTCTTTCCTATTAAGTTGGTGATTTTGGATATGGAGGATGATTTAAAGATTCCCTTGATGTTAAGATGTCCCTTCCTAGCTACTGATAAACCTATTATAAATGCATTATGAAAACTAATGCTAAAGCTAAGAGATAAAAAAGTAGATTTTAAGATATCTAAATCCATAAGACATCCCCTTGATAAATACGATATTTGTTTCTATATAGATGTGATTAATACTAAAATTTCTTATGCTATGTAGGAAATAATCAAACATGATTCATCTTAGTGTATCATGCAAGGAAAAGAAGTGAAGATGGATAAGCATACTCTATTGAAACATGTAGCATGTTTAGAGGCTAATAAGCCTATTGTTCGGATTTGAGTAAGGAATCTAGCTATATAAAGAAGCACATGTTAAGAGACAACCTAATAATTTAGGTTTTTTTTCAATTTCATAGCTTTTAGGTTCTTAGTATTTGTCTTAGTATTTTTTTACTTTATGTGTTTTTTTTGCATTTTTTAAGTGAAGAGTAGGTTTAAAGTCATGGATTTAGGTATATTATAATTTTTTTAATTATTGGATCATGATTATCTTATCTGGAATGAGATTTTTTAAAAGTTTTGCAAGCTATATAGGTAATACGATATCTAACAATGATCTGAGTTTTTCCATGTGTTATAGATCATCCCAACATGTCTATAGAGAATGAGCTAATAGTTGAGGAAACCTAATGACAAATTAAAACATTAAGGATTATTAATGAAATTTGATAAAGATGACATTTTTTATTATTAAGGGAGTACCATTTATCCTAATATCTTTTTTTAAATCTTTTTTCTAATATTTCATTATTTTTATAGGTTAAATACATTACAGACAATGTACAAGGGGGGGTGCTGAGGTTGTTGTGTGTGAGGGAGGAGGGAATTGATTTCTTATGGTTATAAATTTTCTTTTAATATGATTAATAGGACACATTATCAGAAAATTTCTAGCTTTGAAAGAATATAGGTCAAGATTATTCCTTATAAGTTTGGTTACTCTTGTGATTTGATTTGTTTCGTCAAATAGTCATGAGTATTTATGATTAAGTTAATTTTAATTAGCAACATTAATTTGGAAATTCATATTTGATTTGCAGTATGATACTTCTTTGTAATTTGATTTAGAAGTGGATCCCTTTTAAGTATTTTCAACATCCCACCGAATTTTAAAAAAAAGTTGTGAATAAGTAATTATTAAATAATCATTCTACTAACTTCAAACCAAGAAAAAGGTTGATTTTAAAGAGTAGTGCTAGTAACCATTTAAAATAATGTCCTAGTTAAGTAATCAAAAGTATCAATGATAAGGTGTTTACTTTTGCTCAAGATTAAATAAACTTTCAAACATGCCTTTAATTGCTCTTTTGTTAATTTAAAGTCAGTGTTTTGCTTTTTTTAAAATAAAGGTTATGAAAATATTTTAAAATTGAAGCATCTTTTTATGTATGTATTGGGGTTAAATTTTGTGTTGAGTTAAAGTTTGAAAAATTGTGGAGTTGAATTGAATTGATATATTATTTAAAGCAAGTAGCAAAATGCCTAACAAATTGTTGAAATGTGCAATTAAAGAAAAAGTGAAGAGTCTTTATTAATCCAATTGATTTGTTAAATTCATTATTGTAGTTGCCACCTATTTAAGTTAAAAGCAATGAAAATGATTTGGATGAGGATAAGCTGATAAATGCTTAGTCATTCATATTTTATGTTTTTATTTATTATATTTTGCTTATTTATTGAAGTGTTTTTATTGTTTAAGGTACTTGATTCATTCATATTTGATTTTCAGGTCATAAATCACTTATTTAGAGTAAAAGGAACAAATTGGGATAAGTTTGGAGTGTTTTGGAGTTGTTTTTGACCAAGTTATGAAGTTGCTTGACAAGTACATAGTTGTATTTTAAGAGTTTGACACATGTTGACAGAGTACATGCCTATATTCAAGAGGTACATGCTTGTGTTGTTTCTTGATTAGCCTATGTTTAAAACTTCTTTGTTCATGTATGTTTTTACTGCAAATGGGATTTCATATCTTTTTAAAGTACACAACCTAGTACATAATCATGTACTTTCCTATGTATTACCTATAATCTAAATTTCAAAAATTTAAAGGCAGAAGGATAAGGAGGATCGAGAGGCATAATTAGATGACTAAGAATGGCAAGGAGAATGAAGAAAAAGTAAGGATGAGTGGATTTATATAGATTTAAAGTGATTTTCGTAAATATTAAAAGGGATTTCATCACGTTTCTTTTGATTTTATCCAGGTATTGTAAAGATTTAGTTCTTAATCATGGAAGATAGTATG
The DNA here is from genome assembly GCA_027479065.1 of Erythroxylum brevipes. Taxonomy (NCBI): domain Eukaryota; kingdom Viridiplantae; phylum Streptophyta; class Magnoliopsida; order Malpighiales; family Erythroxylaceae; genus Erythroxylum; species Erythroxylum brevipes. Next base: position 18,514,498 of record JANIHY010000006.1, on the reverse strand, counting down.
AAAACTAAAGATTAATGGGACACATTCTGAGAAAATTTCTACCTTTGAAAGAATATAGGTCAAGATTAAGCCTTATAAGTTTGGTTACTCTTGTGATTTGCTTTGTTTCGTCAAATAGTCATGAGTATTTATGATTAAGTTAATTTTAATTAGCAACATTAATTTGGAAATTCATATT
>JANIHY010000006.1:18354728-18365619 GCA_027479065.1 Erythroxylum brevipes | reverse complement strand
TGAAAAAACTTATAGATTAACGTATCTTTATACTGCAGATGTGAGTAGTACACATGTAAACTATTTTTATCTTATCTTAAAGAAAGTCATTTCATCTTAGCTCTTCTCCCAACCGATGATTATTTCATTACATTTTCAAATTATTTTTTATGTAACTTTCACGTTAAATTTTGCCCTGCGTATAAATTTACTGGGCACTTTCACTGCGCATTTGCGCAGTGTTAACCTGCTAGTAGTATATATTCTCGTAATCATTATTAGACTAGAAGTATTAGTACTATTCTCATTACCAATTTCCATAAAGTAAAGGAGATCATTCAAAGTTCCTATTTGGAATGATGTGGTTTAAAAACAACTTGTACATATCAATATGTTAAATTGGAAATCCCCAAAGAACTCATTTCTCTATAGAAAGATCAAACTCATACCCATCTCTATATTGGTGCTATCATACTTATTCTTACTCTTCATGGCAGAAAAGGAATTCTAGCTACTGCTTGTATCACTCTTCTTGACACTGCCTACATAACCTACCAAAATGCTTTGATTGATACTCTATTAACCACTCCCAAACATAGAATTTTCATCCTTATACTTGTTATTGATTTCAACATCAAACTAGATGTCTCACTTTGTTTGAAAGATTATAAGTGCAAATTTAGATTACTGGCATTGAACAAGATCCTACAACAATTATGGCCACCTTATACCATCAAATGATTTACTATTTACAAAATCATGTTGTAGATCTCAACTTTCCAAACTCAACTTCTGATGTTTTATACATGGTAATAGATCGAGCCCATGATTACACCACTATAATTTAGCTCCCAAAACAATTGTTACCAATGGAGTTTGAAAAGTTAACGCCCACAGAATGGATCAACAGTTACCAGAAGGTATTCCATGCTCCCTACAGGCACTCCATCCATACTATTACTCCACCAATTCTCAGAACATTGAGAGATGGATCTGTTAAATCCATCTACACAAGCTCTAATGAAGAACAACTTGGATCATCTGGCATATTTGGCTTAATTTTAATGTTGCAACCAATTTTATTACACAAAGAAGAAGCAAGTAGAACTCTAATCCTAGTAGCCCCTGAAATTTTTTTCTTGATGAATAAGCATGAATAGATTAATTTTGGGGTCTTGCTAGATTAATTTGTGTTGGAATTAATTAGCATGTAAATGTGAGTGAGATTATATGACATAGATTAAATGAATTAAAGTGTTAGGGTGGTAAGATTGCATGAGGGGCATTGTTGGAACATCACTTAAGTTGTAAAGTCTTAAGGCATTGAAGGAAGGGTATAAAAGGGGAGAAAAAATGTGTTGTCTTGCATTGGGAAGAAGCCAGAAATGTGAATGAGAAAAGAGAAAAGAGAGGGAAGCATGAAAAAAGAGAGAAAGAAGAGAAAAGAAGGGAGGTCATGTAGGTTTCAATTTTTTTTAGTCTTCAAGAGGGATTTGGGGTTGAGCAAGAAGGGAAAAAGGAAGAGGAAGGTTAAAGGTTTAACTAGAGCCAAGGAATTCTTTGTTTGGTGAAGATTCAAGGTAAGTTGTTGTTTTAATATTTGGATTTTCAGAAGGGATTGGATTCAAAGAGATTAGAAAATGCATGGGTATAAGTATTCTAGGATCAATTTCATGCATAGGTTTCTTTGGGTTTTCCAATTGGAGTTCATATTTGAATGGGGATTCTTGCTAATGTTGAAAGGAGGCAAGAGAGGCAAGAAGAGCAAGAGGAGAGACATCCTTGAGCAAGTTTTCAAGCAAGGAGACTAAGGTGGGTTACATTTTTATAATTGAATAATAAGACATTAATGTTTCTTTCAAGAAAATGAAATAAATGTTTTCAACTACTTGTAAACGTGCATTTATTGTTCTCTAAATGCTTTGAGAAAGTGTTACATGTTGTGTGTATGAATTTTGTGCATGAACTATCAAACAAAAATGGAAATGATTTTGAAAGGATATCAAATATATGAAATCAAGTTTTAAATAAATGTGCCAATTGGGCAAACTGATTTTTTTCATGAATAACATGTTATATGTGTTTGTGGTGGTCTGTTATGTCAGTCAAGTGCACTTGATTAAAAAGGCTTCTCCTGCCTGCCCGCTAGTGGCGTAGAACTCCTTCACGGACTCCTATAAGTTCACGGCTATACAAAATCATTTTGTGGGATTGCGATAGTACGTTCTGTTCACGACTACACAAGACCCTTATGAGAAATGTGCACTATGTTCTGTTACGGATCCAACCAAACCATTCCGATGTGTTTAATTGATTATAATGTGTTTAATTGGTTATGATGTATTTGGCAAGTTTGATGCATGTATGACTTAAGTGATTTGTAAATTGGCTTAATAAGTTAAGAATTTTGTGTTTTAAGATTCAATAGGAAATTGGCTTTGATCATAAAGGTTTTTAATGATTTTTGCTTGTTACCGATTATAAAACTGTTACCCACGATCTTTAAGCTCACCCCCATTCCTCCCCATCTACAGGTGATGAACAAGATATCAAGTGATCAAGTCGAGAGTCAAGGCATCACTCCAATTTCCATTTTCGTTCTTTTGAAGTTAAATCAAGTAAAACAAGGCTTTAGTCGCATTTTGAGAAATTATTGTTCTTGTAAAGTTGGTATTTTTGGACTATAATGTAAGGTAGCTCGAAATTCCCACTAAAGTGCTGTAAAAACTTTATTCTTTTGATGTTAATGAAGGGTGAATGGCACATGGATGAGGTGATTTAAAACTTAGATATACATGAAAAAGTTATCATCTTGAGTTGATGCTTTTGGAGCATAAATCGTTGATATATATATATATGTATGTATGTATGTATGTATATATGTATGTATGTATGTATGTATAAGTCAGATGTTATGTGAAGGAAGATAGGAATTATGACTGATCCGATGTAGTTGAAGGTGATGAGACAAATTAATTGAGATTTGAGAGTTTAACAAAGTCAGTTTCGCAGCTAAATGGTTAAGCTCAGAACATATCAAGTTTGCAAAATGCAAAATTTCAAGTCTTTCATAGGTGTATAAATTATGTACCAACTTCAAGGAAAAAAGTGGAAAAATTTAGGCTAAATTAGTAAAAGTGGTCTTCTAGAAAACTGTAGCTTATCTTTCTAGCTTTCCAACGGTACAAAGTATGAAATTTTTGGACAATTGAGTCAAAAGTTATGATCCTTATAAGTGGAGATATTCAAGAGTATAATTTGTATCATCTGGTGAGGGCGCCAGACGTATCGTCTGGTGAGGACACTTTTTTTGATGAGGATGATTCGCCTCATGAGGACGTATCATCTGGAGATGACGTACTGTTTGGTGAGAACATTTCGTCTGGTGAGGACTTATCTTCTGGTGAGGACGCTTCATTTGGTGAGGACGTATCGTCTGGTGAGGACGCTTCGTTTGGTGAGGACGTATCGTCTGATGAGGACGCTTCGTTTGGTGAGGACTTTTCATCAGGTAAGGACGTGTTGTCTTGTGAGGAAGTTTTTTCTGGTGAGGGTGTATCGTCTAGAGATGACATATCGTCTGATGACGTCATATCATCTGGTGAAATATTCATCTAACCCTATTATCTGGCCCAAATTTGACCCTTTAGATGATAAAATCTGTCTTCAAGGTCTTTATAAAGTTGTAGATTTTGAAGTCTTCTTCAAAACCATCTAAAGAACACCCCAATCTGATGTCTCTAGAGAAAGTTATGCCAATTGTTCCGAGATAGATACAGTGTGATTGAGGATATGAGCATAGTTGATTCTTTTAACCATAACTTCATAACCCGACCTCCAAATTAACTGATTCTTAAAGTGATAGATTCCTGACACATTTTTCTATCTCTCAATAAAAATTTGTAGCTTCTACGGATGATTTGAAAGAGATTGATGGAAGGAAAATGAGGGATCGGTCGGAGGGGCATAACTAAGTTATGAACACACTTTGGAAAAGAGGTAAAAAGCTTGTGATTTGGTGTTTAACTGGTGTGGGCACATCACCCTTATGGGGCGATGGCTAATGAGAAGTCATTGAAATAGTTCACGCTTTATAACTCCAGATTGTTGGGCTCCGAAAACTACAGGGTATTAGTCTCACATCTCACGACTTTGATGTTGGACTCTAGAAACAGGGTCCAACACATTTTATGGTAGTTTTTGAGAGATTAAACAAATTTAGTCATTTCATTCTACTTTCCCATCAATATTCAGTAAAAGTATAATTCAAGTGTTTGTTTGATCATATTTTCTAATGAATTGCATCAAACTATAACTGGTGATAAAGACTCACCAGTTATATATATAGGGCACCTTTGTTTCTGACATGAATTTGGTACATAAGACACATGTGCTTTTTTAAATTGTGAAAGTTTGTTCAGAAATTTTAAATTGTGAGAGGAATATTTTCCGTATTATTGCATTATTGTTCCTCTTTAGATCGCAGGAGTGAAGGAACTTTATACTAGTGAGCTTATTTTTAGCTACTAGATATATGATCTTTCATATATAACAGTGTTTAAATTGGATTTCTTTGATTTTGGTTAGAGTTAGAAAATCACCCAGCAACTTTCTTCGCTTGATGAGCAATTAAGTGAGCTCATAGAACTATTATTTGGTGAGTTACTAAATGTTATTGAAAGAGCAAATTTACATATGAAAGGAGGGAATAATTGAACTTGCTTATTGCCTCGTTAATTGGAGACATATTATTTTATTAACATACTCTATTTTTAGGGGTAACCTGTACATTGATGTAGCTGCATTATTTGCTTATACATCCTTGTCTCCAATGCATTTGTGAATATGATCTTTAGCTATAATTAATAAAAACCTTATTATTATTCATGTCTTTAAGCTACCATCATATCTTCTAGTTTAATAGTCGAAGATGATTTCCATCTTTTGTTTCCATCAACATAATATAATCTAGTTACAATCTTTTACATGGAAAAATAAATTATTTTGCACATTTCAAATGCCTCCTCATTCTTTAAAACACTATAAGAGGTTAATATTATATACTCTTTGATCCACACCATAAATTGTTTTGGAAAATTGAAAAATTTTAGGACAACATAACAAAAGTATATAACTGTTAGGTTGTTTTGAACTGTAGTCCTTTCCTCTTCATGGTTTTGAGATAGTATCTTACAAAATATGTTTAAGGAACATCTTAGGGGATCGAGCCTCTGATGGTTTGTTCATTAAATCACCGAAATAGTCATGGGTTCCTTGCAACAGTAATGTTTGAGAGTTAAGGTGGACATTTCCATGCTCAAGAAAAAAGATTATATTTCATGCTTTCCTTAAAACAATGTCTTTGTAATAAATTATAGTGTTTTTATCACCATTTCTCAGTTAATTAGCCATGTCTCTTTGCTTCATAAGAGTCTGATCATAGAGAAGTGCTTTCGAATAATTATGCAAGGCTTGTCTTTCTTTAAATTGAAGAATCTAAGATTCAGGATTGAAATACATAACTTGCTAGATATTCTCCAAATCTTTCTTAATCATATTGACTACATTGTGTGTGTTGCCAATATTATCTTTAAAGATTTTCTTAATTTCTTGTCTAATAATGTGCAACCTCCTTATAAGAAGATATTGTTTGGTTCCCTTGATATTGGAACTTATAGCTTTCCATATTCCTTTTTCAAAACTTGCTAACTCCAAAAGGAAGTTATTGAATATGAAGGGAAAATTGGATGTAATTGCTTTTGTTGAGGTTTAAATGTGTATATGATCAGATAGATAATTGTTTGAGAACTTATAGAAACAATTTGGAAAAACAAACATCCACCTCAAGTTAGCAACACTTATGTCCAACTTCTTCCTAATTAAATGAGTGTTAAGTCAAGAAGACTTCACTTCTATTAATTTTGATGACAATAAAATAATAATAATCTTAGAAGTGTGTGAATTATTTTGATAAGTTTGTGAAGTACGCAGAAAAATGTAAATGACATGAAGTCAAACCTAGAAGATACATATTCAAACTCATAAAATACGTGAAGTCAAACCTAGAAGATGCGTAGTCAACAACAGAAGATATAGAACCAGAAGATATATGGTCAACACCAGAAGAAGCGAAGTCAATACCAAAAGATATAGAAAGTCAACACCAGAAGATATTTCAAACTCAAGACAGACGTCATAAGAAGATACATGTAATCATAAGAAGATACATGTCATCATAAGAAGATACACGTCGACACCAGAAGAAACATGACACTGGAAGAAGTGCGATAATAGAAGAAGCACGATACCAGAAGAAATATAGTACCATACAATGTAAAAGGGATTCTAGAATGTCAGTCAGTTAGTAAGTTGGAGTTAGTTACAGGACTCAAATAATAACAATTTCTAGAAGATTCAAGAAGCTGTTTCTCAAGAAGATAGTTGAAGACTTAGGCTATAAATCCTAGTTTTAGTCGTAAACTAAATAACGTTTTTACAAGAGAGAAAAATTGATTGTACAATACTTAGAGAAATTATGTACTCAAGTGCTAAAGAAAAAGAGCGAATACATCTATAACGTGAAGCTCAAAAATATCTTTCCTAGAGAGAAAGAAAGGCTAGAGCCTGGATAGGTTAAGAAAGCATATAAAGAATATTTTGTGAGAGATACCTAAAGAGGCTTTGCAAGTGTAGAAAAAATACTTGTAAAGTTGAAGAGTATAGTGAAATCTCAGACAAATCTGAGGACTAGAAGTAATCCAAGGTTAAGGGTGAACCAATATAAAATCGCAACGTCTATTTTCTAACCCTTATCTTTTAATTTTCTTATTGTTAAAAGGGTATATAATAATTCTTGCAATTGCATTACTCATCGACTTTAGTAAATTGTTTTTGTGATCATCTAAATTTGTAAAGAAATTCAAGAAATTCCTAAAGATTAATATCTTTGAAAATTTTATACAATTCAACCCCCTTCTTTTGTATTTTACATATTATACGTGATTTCTATATTAATAAGTGATTTACTTCAGTTGGTATCAGAGCTTGGTTTCCAAGAAACACTGTTACAAAGTGAGGACAAAGAACCATGGCTGAATCATATGTTTTTATAACTGAAGGTACCTCGATTACAAGACCTCCTGCATTCAATAGTTAAGATTATCATTATTAGAATGATATGATGCGACACTTTATATAATCCACACATATTGATCTTTGGGATATCATTGACAATGGTTCATATACACCAACATATGACAAAGGCAATAGCATCTCTCATGACAAATGTTCAGCCAATTAGAAAGCTCGATTTTAGTAAAACTCAAAGGCCATGTTCTTTTTAAGTTATGCCCTAAGAAGAAGTGAATATGATAAGGTTCATGGATGTAAATCTGTAAAGGAAATGTGGGACACATTATCCATTACACATGAAGGCATAAATCAAGTGAAAGAGTCCAACATTAGTATTCCTGTTCATCAGTATGAGCTATTTAAGATGAAAGATGATGACACTAATGATCAGATATTTGACGATTCCAAACGATTGTTGATAGACTTAAAGCTCTTGGGAGAATCTACGATAATCAAGATCATGTCAGAAAGATTCTCAAAAGTCTTCCATAAAGATGGAGACTCAAAGTAACAGCAATACAAGAGGCTAAGGATTTAAGTAAGTTGAAGCTAGATGAATTGCTTGGTTCACTAAAAATTCATGAAATAGAGCTTGATGTAGAAGATAAACCTAGAAGAGATAAATCTATCACATTAAAGGTTGGTCAAAAGAATCAAAAGATACGAAAAAAAAATAGAAGCACATCTTCATAGGCATTAATGATTGAAAAAATCTAGAATGATGATGTCAGTGAATCTGATCAAGATTCAAGTGAAGATGATGATTAACTATCCTTCATTTCAAGAAAGATTAGGAGGATGTGGAAAAAGAGATCAAAGGGAAATAAAGATTTTTTTTTAGAAGAATAACAAAGACGATTCAAAGAATGGGAAAAGCTCTATTATCTGCTATGATTGCAATAAACTAAGGCATTACAAGTTTGAATGCCCGTTGCTCAAAAGAAAACAAAAGAAAAGTAAAGAAAACAAAAAGAGCATGATGGCAACTTGAGAAGATCTAGATTCGTCTGACTCCTACTCAAAAACATCAGGACAAGTAAATATATGCTTGGTAGCTGAAAAGGAATGTGATGATGAGGTAACTTCTAACTTTAATGATCTTTAGGATGCTTATTTAGAATTTTTAGAAGATTCACATGCTATATTAAAACAATATAGGATATTAAAAAAGAAATTTGTTGAAAGTTTGAAGAACACAGAAGTCTTAGAAAAAGAAAAAGTTTGCCTTAAGAAACAAGTAGACGATATGAAAAAGAAAGTAAATGTAGATAGATTTATGGAAATTAACCAACTGAAACAAAGAATTAACAGTCTTTCAACAGATTTATCAGCATTTATTGAAAGTACAAAAAGGATGAGTGATATGATTGGAAAATATAGACATCCAAATGATAAGAGTGGTTTAGGTTTTAATAATAGTGATGTTTATCATAATAAGAGTTTTGGTCCTAACAAAAAGAAAAGGAAACAATATTCTTATTACTCAATGAATAATCGTAAGTCTAACCCCAAAGGACCCAAGAAAATATGGGTACCTAAGAAAGATATAATATATATTGCAGATCTCCTTTCTTGAAAGCAACCAGCACCAATGGTACTTGAACAGTAGCTCCTCGTGATATATGACGAGAAGAAAGTCTATGTTCCTAGACCTCCAAAATAAGCTAGGAGGATCAGTAACTTTTGGAGACAACCAACAGGGCAAAATAGTTGTAATCGAAAAAATTGGTAAAGATTCTTTTGCGTCAATTGATAATATTCTACTAGTTGAAGGCTTAAAGCATAATCTAATTAGTGTCAGTCAATTATGTTATTCTGGTTTTGAAATACCCTTTAATCAAAATTCTTGTGTAATAAAAAACAAGGATGGTTCCATATTATTTTCTATCAAGAGACGAAACAATCTCTATAAATTAACTTAGATGATTTGAAAAGTAAAAATATTTCATGTTTTATATCAACAAATGAAGAAAAACTGAATTGGCATAAAAAGCTAGGTCATGTTAGTTTTAAACATATTTCTAAGTTGGTTAGACATGATTTGATAAGAGGATTACCAAAGAAAATTTTTAACAAAGATTTCTTTTATCAGAGTTATCAAAAAGGAAAACAAGTTAAAAACATCGTTTTCCTCTAAAAATGTTGTAACTTCATCTAGACCTCTAGAGTTGTTACATATAGATTTTTTTGGTCTAACCAGAACATTAAGTCTTGGCAGAAAGAAGTATGGTTTAGTAATTATTAGATTTTTTTGGATATTATTTTTATCACATAAAGATGAATCTCTGAAGTGCTTTAAAGTTCTATCCAAAACGTTACAAATGAAAAAGGAATTTCTATTGTTGGAATTAGGAGTGATCATGGTAGAGAATTTAAAAATAAAAAATTCAGAATGTTTTGAGAGGAGAATGGAATTTTCCATTATTTCTTTGTTCCTAGAACTCCATAACAGAATGGAGTTGTAGAAAGAAAAAATAGGACGATTCAGGAAATGGCAAGGACTATGCTATATGAAATGAATCTTCCTAAGTATTTCAGGGCAGAAGCTGTAAATATAGCTTATTATATTCAAAATAGAGTATTTTTGGTACCTATTTTAAATAAAACTCCATATGAGTTATGGAAAGGAAGAAAGCCAAATATATCTTACTTCCATCCTTTTGGTTGCAAATGCACTATATTGAATACAAAAGAAAAGTTAGATAAATTTGATTTTAAGATCAATTTAGGAATTTTCTAGGATATTCGATTACTTCTAAAGCTTATAGAGTTTATAATCTTGTTTCTAAATCTTTTGAAGAGTCTATGCATGTCAAATTTGATGATGATTCTAAACTAGATAGAAGAGACGATTCTGATGATAAAACTCTGTTCCTTTAGTCAATAACCCAGACATGTCACCGCCAGACGACCCATCTGATAAGGTAGAAGATATTTCTGAAAACTTTAGTCTTAGAAAAGACTAGAAGTACAAATCTTCTCACCTAGAAAACCTGATTATGGGAGAAACACCAGAAGGAGTGATAACTAGGTCTAAATTTAAAAGAGAGGAAAATACAGCTTTTGTTTCTGAATTAGAACCTAAGAAAATTGATGAAGCTCTTCAAGATGATGCTTGGATTTTAGCCATGCAAGAGGAGTTAAATCAATTTCCAAGGAACAAAGTTTGGTCTTTAGTTCCTAGACCATCCAATAAGTCTATCATAGGAACTAGATGGGTGTTTAAAAATAAACTAGACGAATCAGGAAGAGTAAACCGTAACAAAGCTAGATTAGCTGCTCAAGGCTATAATCAATAAGAAGGAATAGACTATAATGAAACATATGCTCCTGTAGCAAGACTAGAAGCCACTAGGATTTTGCTTGCATATGTTGTTTGTTATAATATAAAGCTATTTCAAATGGATGTGAAAAGTGCCTTTTTGAATGGTTTTATAGATGAAGAAGTTTATGTAAAGCAATCCCCTAGTTTTGAAGATATTGATAAACCAGACTATGTCTATCGACTTCATAAAGCTTTGTATGGATTAAAACAAGAATCTCGTGCTTCGTATGATCATCTGAGTTCATTTTTTATTAGAAATGACTTTATTAGAGGCCCAGTAGATAAGACTTTGTTTAGAAAGCATATTAAAAATGAGTTTATAGTTGTACAAATATATGTAGATGATATTTTTTTTAATGCAATTTCTAACAAGTTATGCTCTAGTTTTGAAAATCTTATGAAGAGTGAATTTGAAATGAGTATGATGGGTGAATTAAAATTCTTTCTTGGTTTACA
>JANIHY010000006.1:18257354-18269871 GCA_027479065.1 Erythroxylum brevipes | reverse complement strand
CATACATTTATTCAATTTATTCATTTATTTCTTAACTCATTAATTAATTAATCGAGTTAAAAATATTATTACTATTTTTAATGATTTTATTACTATTGACATTTACAGGATGTTGTTATGTTAAGTATGTGGACATATGACTTAAGTCACTTATGTATGAATATTAACTTTAACACTTATGTATGAATATTAAATTTTAAAGTTTACATATTTTTATATTGTTAATTCATTAGGGGCCTTCTTTTTACTTTGCCTTGGGCTTATAATACATTAACAAGGGGCTTGTCCATAACATAAGGGCTTAAATTGGACATACATTTATTCAATTTATTCATTTATTTCTTAACTCATTAATTAATTAATCGAGTTAAAAATATTATTACTATTTATTATAATTCATGGGTATATTGATATAAGATAAGACTACTTACAAAATACTATACATTAGCAATATTAATGATAGAGTTAATGATATATTGAATTTATAACATATTGAAATTTTAAACAATTGATTAATATAATTTGTAGTTTTGATTAATAAATACAAAATAAGGTAAAGTTCCAATGTTAAAATATAATTTACAAAAAAGCATATAACTAATAAGCTAATTAGTAATAATTTGAAAACTTAAAGCTGGATTATCGGTAATAAATAATTTCCTATCCAAAAGATTGTGTTAACTACCCTCCCAATGGACAAACTAACTCTTTTTTTTTAGTCAAAGAATTGTATTGACATAACCTCAGACAAACCAACTCTTCTTATTAATCAACATTAGCAATAAATCTTCACACTATTTTGCATTAAAAATATGGTGTAATATAAATAGTTTCTTCTTTGAGTAACCTAATGTAAAGGTGTGATTTCATTTTACATAATATAAATAAACAAAGAAAAAGTAAAAGATTATAAAAGTTTTAAAGGCAAATATCAATTTGGTGTACAATTAAATGTATAACAAAAGATAATAAAACTCTTTTAAGACTTTTGAAGGAAAGAATAAGTGTGCAACTTAAAAATTTTGCAAGCATTAATGTATAAAGAAAGATTACTAAAAATATTTGTATAAATCTACTACTTGCTCTTGAAAAATAGCCCAACACTAAAAATATCATAAAAGCTCTAAGAATAAACATAAGATGCACATGGTTTTTTCTTTTTTCTTCTTAGTATTAGAATATAGAAATCTTAATTTAGGTAAAGCTTCATTTTGTCTTTTATTTTTTGACACGTATTATAATAAATGAAAGTTCTTTTTTATAATGTCGGAGGATTATGTCCTCTATTTTACGTAAACATAAGGGATCAAATATACCAACATCATTTGGCATTATTACCATTGCTAAGGCCTGAATTATTAGTTTGAAAGCTTGTAAGATAATAAAAAAGGCATGCTTTACTTTTTATTATGCATGTTGAGTCTTCTGGCTTGTCAGGAAGAAGTTGGCTCATGTTGAGAGATAGATAATAATAATTGCTAGAAATCAGTGCCTCTTACCGACATATCTCTGTAGAAGTTATAGTTTCTCCCAATAAACGTTGGCTGCTTACTATGATTTATACTAGTTCTTTGTTAAACTTGTAGAAGCAGTTATGAAAATTTTCAAAATCTATTTCTAGTTGTGTTCTTAGTCCATGTCTCATCATTCAAGACTCTAATAGAGTATTGCACGATGGCTCTTTAGAAATAAGGGGAAATAGTCACTTAGAAACAATGATTAGTAGTTTCAATCTAATCGAATTGGAGTTCATATGTAATCGTTTCACCTAATTTAATGATAGAGAAGGGAGGTTTTCAATTTATGGATGTTTAGAACAAATATGTTGGACCCCGAAATTTTTTTATCGGAAACTTCAAGATAATTAGGAGCCTTTGACTTAAGTTAGTATTGTGGTTGACCCTCCTAGCATATCATCATGGAGCATTCTCATGTATTTTGGAATTCAAAACTTTGACATGTATTATACTATTTTGAGAATTGTTTGGATTTCTTTGGATTTGCAATGGTATGAAACCCCTTGATTTATGGGGTGGTTATTTCTTTGATAGATTGCATGTGTGGAATGTGTGTATGTATGTATGTATGTGCAAATCGCAATATGTATAGATGTTGGGATCGGGTCTGTGGTTTGGGAGCTCGACGCGGGCGCAGCCCAAGGAGCCGCCTCGGGATTCAGGAATCCGGGGCCCAGGCCCAACATTTCCTTTGGTGACTGTTGCGATATAGGAAGGCTTAAGTTGGGGAGGATCCTCATCCATTTTTCGAGTACGTCCCTTCTTAGTCAGATGACCGTCAGGGTCGAAAGAAGCCATACTCTTACAGTTCTCCGGCCTGGCCCTCTCAGAAGGTCACCCCTATTTGTAATTCTAGTCGAAAAAAAATCCGTCACCTTTTAGACTTAAGATAGTCTTTTGATTGGCTAACCACTTGCTTTCAGAACAACATTTAAATTCTACAAACAACCTTGCATCACTCTCAGCTTTCTTTTCCTCTGTTTTTTTACCCTACATGTAAGCTTCTTTAATTTGTATACTGAGCACAAACACACCCATATGTCAAAATTGCAGAAGAGATGTGAGAGGAAAGAACAGAAAGATAATGAAGGTTAAGTAGTGCGGAATTTAAAGTTGAAAACTAACGTGTAAAAGAAAAGGACGGACCGAGAGGTGACAGCACAGGTACCACAGTGGTGGTTGCATCCAATGCACGAGGGCAATCGGGCCGACAAATTTTGGATTTTAGTTTCCCAGATAGCATGCCATGCATAGCTAGCTTCTATCTACTAATTAGTTCACCGTTCACTGGCATTCAAGTTCCAATCATAGAAGACCACACGCACACATTTGTAGACTGGGAATTTTATGAATGAAAAGTACACCATTCACACAGGATGGAATTACACAACTTGATAAGAATAAGAGAACATTTTTGCAGCTTGAAAGATATAAAGGAATTCGACATGCAACATTTATTACGTTTAACGGTGATCATTACAATACTTTACAAAACACACGAACAAAAACCAAGTACTCAGCTCAAAGCATCAAACAATGAGCAGCACTGTTATTATTTAGCAACCCAGTTAACACAAGATTATAATATATATAAACGTTCAATGTGGTGGACACGGTATTGTGGGCATTTGTCAGGTTTTTGAGAACCGGTCACAAAAGCACCAACGACAAATTTTCTAAATCAATTTTTCTCAACTTTTGGGAGTCATGCCATCACAGAGAAGGCTCAGGTTACTTTCACTTTGGGCGTGAAATGGCACCTGTGATCATCCAAATCTTCGTGAATTTCATGGGAAGACTGGGTCGGGTTACATTAAAAAGTAATGTATTACCGTTGAAATCACGTATGATGTTTCGTCCTGAAACACGAAAAAGAAAACAATTGCAGATTCCAAAACCTGGTTTAAGTTCCTAAAACCTCAGAAAATTTTCAAAGTTAAAAAGACCTCCAGACAACAGCATCTCATATTGCTAGAAAAGTAATCCACCAAATAAGTGTCTGGTTCCAACTTCAAAAAATTCCTCTCTAGCAGATCATAATTCGCAAATAACAAGATGATACACGACATTGGCATATCTTGCACTAATTTCTTTTCATCCTTTGGCAATACTTTTTTAACACTACTCAATCAACACGCTACAGATGACTCATTCCAGGATGGTGAACAAAGCATAAAAAGCAAATCATACAACCCAGAGGATGAGACTTATATCAACAATATATTATCTTCAAGATCTTATTATTCAAATTGTATATGCAAGAAAGGTGAATCATGGACCACGAAATTTCAAAGAAATACGTTATTGAAAGAAATATCTCAATGTTCCCATCATCTTTTTCTTACATCCATATATTAATACGCATGACCAAATTATCAATTCATTCCCCTATGGGGCAACTGACCAACAAAAGATTATCAATTCATCAGGTCACCCAGAAAAAGGCAAAGCTCATATAAAATGCTATTCCTACCATTTGCCAGAAACAACTTACCCGTTGCCAATCACACCAACCACATCAGGGTCCAAAATGCACTGGCAACCATCACATGTGGAACATGATGGCACTAGAAGTAATGAAGCTAACATTGTAACACTATGCCTACCCGAACCCTTATGTTTTTTATTTATATAGTACTTTAATCCTCTATACACCTCTGAATCTCCATGGCCATCTCCTCCCTAATAACCTATAGACACCACGCCTAGGTAACCCTGCTGAACCAGCCACTGGATTACCCCTATCATAATCATTATCATCAAATGAATCATAGTGCAAGCGAACTCCGCCATGATAATGGAGGCCACTATTGTCTTCTTGATTCAAGGGTTCCAAAGAGATAAAACGATCATCCAGAGAGTCTTCTGAATCATAACCATGATAAACACCACGATAGCTAGGTTCTATCACGTAATCACCAAGCACCACTGCCCCTGGCGAGGATGACATAATTGTGCTGATTACATCATTTCGCTCTCTTTCACATTCAAACTTCTTCCATTTTTCTTCATGTATAGGATCCACAGCTCGCGGTCTTGCCAATGGATGCTTTGCTCTGACATGCTTCTTCAATTGTTTATAAGTACCAACAAACGAGCAGCTATCCTCCATGCAGTTTCTTTTCTTGGCATTCAGATACTTCCGGGCTCGTTCCACAACCGTCCAACCTTTTACCTGCCCCCGACATAATGGGCATAAGAGCTCTGGAACTTCTCCCTCCTCAGTGACCTGTCCAACTAAACTGAAGCTTGGATCATCCATTGACCGGTTCCCTTGTTGTGACCTTTCAGTTGAATTTATCTTTGCATAAGCCTTCTTATATTGATCAAGGCAGTTGGAGAATCGACGACTAGTGGAACACATATAAGGTCGGCATCCCTTCTTATAAGAGGAGCACAGAAGGAGGACGGCTTTGTGAGGGCACTCCAGACAAACTGAGCAGGTAGCACC
Organism: Erythroxylum brevipes; assembly: GCA_027479065.1. NCBI lineage: Eukaryota > Viridiplantae > Streptophyta > Magnoliopsida > Malpighiales > Erythroxylaceae > Erythroxylum > Erythroxylum brevipes. Next base: position 18,264,903 of record JANIHY010000006.1, on the reverse strand, counting down.
TTCCCAATCTTTCTTCTCCAAGGCATCTGAAGTTTTTCTCCTAGGATGTTTTACCTTTGAATTGCTAACTTTTGCAATTTTCCTTGAGCATTGTAGCAATGCTTGCCTTTTCTGGTTCCTGAGTTCAGGGGTACATCGTTCCTTACTAGATTTAGCCATTAACAAACAAAACCTGAAGAGAATAATAAAGAGAGGGTCAAATTATTCTGGCACCATATGTTAAGCTCAAGAAAAGCGGATACAGGTAAACAGCATAGGTCCAAGACATGATGGTTCTAATCTAGAGCTTGATTAGCTCGGATAAAAGACACTCATGCTTTGAGGAATGATATCAGTATCTGAATAATAAAGATGATAATATAGTACAAATCACAAACTCACGCTACATTTATCTAGTCAAACAAATAATGTCCAAGAAGATTGAGTGCTGCGTCATTTCCAGCAACAAACGCAAGTTTTTGGCCCAATTAGCTAAGGAACCACTAATTCAAAACAACATGAAAAGAATGTCTGTTACTAAGCAACCAAACAATGAATATGTCTACCGCCCGATAGGAAAGCCTAGGAGTAGAAATGTGAAACCTTTTCATAAACCAGAAAGGATAATAAGAAGCGATGTTAAGATTATTGTTTAGGTGTTCTCTTCAGTAAATTATTTTTTATATTTACACATAGGCATCGACCCCGCATCTCGGCGGGATTTTTACTTACATACACCTTGACGATGAGATAGCAGCATAAGCTACGAGAAATGACGATAAAAATAATTGAATAAGAAAAATCCTACAATGCAAGGAAAAAATAAATAAATACAAAGCCCTAAGCAATCAAATCGGAATCTTCTGCGAGTCCCAAAATCTCAGGAAAAGAAATATTGAATCAAGAGAATAAAGAACTAACCAACAGAGAGAAAAGGAAATGAAATATTTGTTATTATCATGAAGTAACCTTTGAGCAGAGGAGAGGAGTTATGGGACCTTTCCGGCCACGTTCGCCGTGGTGGAGGGAGGAGTGAGGAGGTTGCGTTGCGTGGGGGAGAGGAGGGCGTGACTTGGCAACTAATGGTGTTGGATTTTATTGAGAGATTGAACGCCCGCTTACTTTTCCGTGTCATCGAAGATTCTGACTGCCCACTTACGGTTTGGACGTCATGCCGCTAGTTTCTGCTCTATTCAACATTATACCTATCAATTGGGCTCGTTAAACCGAAAGCCCACGCTTAACATCAGATCTGCTTTTTTTTTTCTAAATTACTTACGAGGTGTTCTAAGAAAGTCTCAACGATTAAAAAAGACACCTTTAAGTCATCCACATTCAAATTAATCTTCGTTCGAATTGAGTAAATCCTTTACAGGAGGCAAAACTCTAACCTCAAATTTTAAACGACTGCATATATAAAAATAATTCGAACCCATAACCTTATTTAAATAAGAAAAATCTCTTATCAACTCACCTTCACCTTAAAGTTATCTGCTTCACATTTATCACAATGTGTTGCAATATATAATCCCATCGCCTTTGTTCATTCTTTTTGAGTCTGATCAACTAAATAAAGGAAAAAGGGGATGTTATTTTTATAATAATTTAGATCTGAAGTTGAGGAAAAAAAAAAAGGGGGGCTATTTTAGATGATGTTCCTCTTCTTGTTTCAATTCAGTGAAAGGTAAAGACAAGACAACTATAAATTCAATTAATACTTACTAACATATGTTACCACATGGGGCTACATATAATTCTATATACATTCAAAATACTCTACACTTGCTAAATCTTGCAAACAATTTGCCTTGTGCCTAAAACAATTTCAAGTAGACCACCTGAAATATTTAACTCTTGCTTTGGACACGAGGGAGTGAATTAATTTTTTTAATAAATAAATTATTATTATACATTAAAAAAAACTCAGAGCAAGGGGCAATCCTAATTCACGGTTATCATGTACATAAAGCTGCCACCATGAAAGTAAAGCTAGCTTCAAGGCTATCGCTTTGAGTGTGATTGATCAAGTCATGACAGTCTTTAGAACAATGGAGTTGACCAACTTCTTTGATCAGGAAGATAAGCAGGTCTCGCGCACTTCACCGATGACTCAAAACTGTTAACAAGAGGAAAGCAAGAATTTGGCAGCTGACAGTGAGTAACTAAAGGAGAGTAAAGGAAGATCATAACTAACAAAACAAATCCAAAATGCAACTATAAAAGATCTCAACAACTTTTTACCAAATATTTTAGCCAAACACGATCCTTTGACAAAATGCAATTACCATCTTAATGCAAGCTACAGACATTTGGCTGAAAACTTGTACGTGTGGAGGATCATGATCTAGAAGTTTGTCACTAAATCACTCTAACAAAACTTCTTATTACAATGGAGCAGTATAAATACAAAAGTTGACTTGTTATTACATAATATTTTGACCATCAGAGAGAAAGAAACAAGGATTTACCCAATCTGCAGAGCTGAACTCAAGCTTTGACTTTAGGATCGCCGTAATATATAAGGAGAAGCTGAGCCTGAGTTTGTTGGAAGGGGCCTCCTCACAAATGAATGATCTAAAAGCTGAGCTGCAGTAGGCCGGTCATTGGGATTAACCTGCAGACATTGCTTAATAAAATCTCCTGCATCATCGGAGAGTGAATCAGGAACAGCAGGTGGTACACCTTTGCCAATCCTAAACAATGCTTGCATCTGCACACCAACAGAATCGGAAAAAATTGTTAAACGCCAAATACAAAAGTCGCAAAGATCAGTTTTGATACCTGATAGCAAAGCTGAGACCAAACTTCGCTGAGACCAACACATACGTTTCACAAAAGGAACTGAAAGGTACCAAATACACTAATTGCATAGCATAAAGTCCCACAAAACATTACTAGAATACTATCTTCCTTATAATTGACGTTTGTGGAATCAGAGTTCTATAAAACCAATCCTTGCTAACACATTCAAGTAACAAGATAATAGATTACTCACCAAAATTGAGGTTTTAATCAAATATTGATTATGTGACACTAGTTTCTAATATACATGGTAAAACATATCAGACATTGACCAAGATTATAGCAACAAGGCCTATAATAACGAGCGAAAAAGGGGCACTTACACACTCTAGATGTGAGTATGGGATCTCATGGGTCAACATCTCCAAAACAGTACATCCAAGACTCCATATGTCAGCTGGAAGTCCATAACCTTGGCTTTTGCGGTTGACAACCTGCAGCACAGTTTTGTTATCGAAAAAGCCCAGAAGATCTATTATCAACCAAACAGTCCAGAAGACAAATTCAACAGAAAAAGAATCTTCCAAGCTCTGAAAGACGTAGGAATAATGAGCGCAGGCAAAACACTACCAATTTCATGAAATCAAACAAACAGATATAGGAAACATCCATGAGCTTGGAGAGTACCACAGTAGCCATTGAGAAGCTGGACAACCTACCTATTACCAAAATCACCATATTATATGCAGAGAAGGTACTCCATTTTCTCATACAGACCTGATGCTTCTAATAAGAGGTTCTCAATACAAATCTAAATTGAACATTTTACGTCTCTTTAAAGGAAATAATGTAAAGGACAAAAGTCAATGGGAGGACAGAATAACGGAAAGAATATTGATGGTACAATCTGTTCACTAATTCTCAATTATCTTGTTTTATTGTTTTTCCTGGAATTAAATTCTTTCCTTCACAGTCCCTACATGTAAATCAAACCAAATTGTAGCATGTATTTGGTCTCGACTCAAGCAACTGGTACCGTGAAAATGGATGTGTCAGGAAAAGATAAACAAAAGCACATACAATATCTATAGCTTTATGAACATAAAATTCTCATAAGTCAAAGAGCATAAATGAAAACCTCAGGTGCCATCCAAAATGCTGTCCCCTTGCATGATTTAACATCATTCAATTTGGTTGCCTGAAAATGAAATGTGTGCATATAAGAGAAAAAGTTAACAATCCTAAGAAAGCAAGGAAATAAACAATAAAATAAACAGAACAATTACCTTTGCCAAGCCAAAATCTGCAAGTTTCACAGATCCATTTGCATCAACCAAAATATTTGCACATTTGATATCCCTTAAATTCAAAGGAGAATTCAATGAGGATACAAATAAAAATTTAACATAACCTTGCTTCTGTACTGGTTTGGATTTTGCTCTCACAATTTTCCAATACAAGGGATTTTCCACATTAAAAGAGTTGGTAACAGATGCATTAATAAACAAATGACTAATAACTATTCATAAACGTGAGAGCTTATCATGTGCAATAGCAACTTGCAACACAGTTATAAATCTATGTTAAAACATCAATTAAGAGAATAAAAATTAAAATTAAAAAAATTCTAATAAATGATCAAGTAATCCATGTCCACAAATCCAAGCTTGCAGCAGAACCCCTCACAGCAAGTTAGATCACAGTGTAGCACCCACAAAATCTTTTTTCCTTGATGCTAAATTTGAATAACTCCTATGATGTGTGAATTTGAAAGAGAACAAGAGCGAGATGAGCTCATAAAATTTTCTCATAATAAAATATAATTTAACGAGATAGAACAAATGTACGGCAGCACAAGGAAGCTGCATATTCTTCAAGTTTGTGCATCAAACATTCAAGATCGTGGAAGTTTGAAAATCATGGATATAAGAAAATGAATTCAGTTCCCAAGAAGTCGACGGAACAAATAATTTCCAACGAGTAACAGAATACGGGACCCAGTTAGATTATGGCGACAGAAAATGACATAATGAATGCACTCATTACCTGTGAACAACATCGCGATCATGAAGATACTTCAAGCCAAGTAATATCTGTCTCGTGTATGCAGAAACTTGCGTATCCCGAAGATGATATTTCTGATAGAGATTTAGAAGGGAGCCTTTTGTTACAAGCTCAAGGAAGATATATAGTTTTGATTCATCCTGCACAAACCAATCAAAGGAAAATGTTAAAGACAGTACCTTGACAAGGATGAAGCTATTCAATAGCAATAAGGAGCATGGTCTAATTTATGAAGCACCACAAGGAAAAAAAAGTATCTAAACTAGAAGCAAACCTAAAAAACAAATTGAAATAATAATGGATCGTCTTAGGAAAGGAAGCAGTACCTTATCTGTGCCATAATATTGAACTATGTTTTCATGTTCAAACTGACTTAACAGAGCAATCTCCTGGAAAGGGAAACAAAAAAGGTTCTGTGAGGAAAGAGAATTTTGCCAAGAGTCAAACCAATCACTGTAAAAATATTCAGACTACGATAATAAAAAAGATAGCCAAACCTGCTCAAGTTGGAAAATGCTTTGCTTTCCTTGACTCCCTTGATCAAGTAAAGAAACCTCTTTGACAGCGAAAAAGAATCCATCACTGCAAGAGATAAATAATTAGTAAAGCTTAAATAGCATTCCAAGGAAAAATACCAAAAACTCTGCAGAAGTTAAGAGATACCATAAAATGAACACAAGGCCACCATAATCCAAACAAAAGAGGAAATACAATGCAGTGCGACTATTACTTTGCAACATAGTAAATTCACGTTTCAATTCCACGCTCAAGAATGTGCTTAACCTTTTCCTCTAAGTCCACAAAATAGCACTTGACAATGGACAACGAAAGAAGACTTCTAAGCTTAAAGAAAGTAGATCTGGGACTCAAAAATGTAATTTAGGTACCAAAACAGCATCATCCTTCTACTTAAGAAAAGATCCTAAAATCTCCACACTCTCAAGCATGATTTATGACTGAGCAATGAGCTGCGTGACCTATGCACAGATATTATAAATATAAGCAAAACATTCTACAACGACGATAACTATTCAGATTTGATGCTGTTGTCACAGTATGTTCCATCTATAGTTTTTGTTGCCCAGTTTCACCTTTTGCAGCTATCAAATATCAGAATCTCTTCTCAGATTCACCATCTCTAGCTACACAATTATTATCAAACAAGAAGACGGAGAAAATAATTGAAATAGTGAATAACAATTAACAAGAGATATCAGAAGCTAAAACTTACTCAGAAATTCCTTCATACACGGACCCAAACGACCCTCGTCCCAAAAGCTCACCCTTTTCCCAATATGTAATGGTTCTCCTAAACCTCCCATTTGGAGAAATGTTGGAAATAGGCTCCGTGGTAGTACTGGACGAATCGTCATCATTCGAAGTCGTAAACGAGCACGACTCCGACAAAAAAGCAATTTCCCTTATTCTCATTAAACGCTCATCTTCCTCTCTCTTAAAAACCCCCAAATCAAGTCTTGGTCTCACTCCTTCCGGTTCTTCCTCTCCTTCCTCTCCTTCATCATCCGAACTCGATTCTCTGTTAGCCATCACACAACAACTTTCATCGCTTTCAGGCGCGAAACTCCTGAATATTTCCCAAGTTGAACAAGCGTGGTCCACAGCCGGCAACTTCATTGACGGCGGCGGTTTCAACAATGGCGGCCTAGCTCCTTTGATGCCTCCAGAAACATTAGAACACGCGTTACATTCCAATGACTCAGCTTGCTCGTTCCGAGTTAACTCAGTAGCATCGCTAATTTGAACGCTATGCAAAACGTTAGCAACCAAATCCTGCTCCTCTGCTCCATCCAACTGATCCCCAACTTCCTTTTCCTTAACAAAATCAGGCCAGAGCAGTCTTGAACGAGGCAGAAGATCGGAAGCAGAACGCATCTTCATCGCCTCCCACGCCGCCGTCGGAATAACGAAATCCTCCGTGCCTGACAAACCCAATCTCCGGCAGATAAGCTCGAAATCGCCTTCATTTCCTTCAATTCGGAAACTGGTTCGATCCGGCAAGTCGAGCGAGCGCGTGACCAGAGACGACGAGGTGGAATTGTCGAGCGACGAAGAAGACGACGCCGCGTCGTAGTCAATGTGCTTGGCCGCATTTCGGCGCTCGAGCCTCGGCCTCCGGCGATCTTTGCGATCCATGGCGGCGCGAGAGTTAAAGAATCGAGGTAAGTGATGCATAGAGACCCAAATCCATGTAAATTCACCGCTGGTATAGACAAGTGAAGGACTGGTAAACGTCGTCTAGATATGAAAAGCCGGAGAGAACGCGGTGCCACGTGGAGGAGTGCTAGGGGGCTTGGCGTTGATGAGTTGGAAGGTACACGCCAAACAAATTGCTTTATTTCAGCAAGACTTTTATCTGCGAACTTTATTGAAGATATTTGTAAGGAAATTGCTTTATTTCAACAAGACTTTTATTATTTAGCATCAAATATATACATCTGATTAATGACAATGGCGATAGACATCTGGACCTTCTTAAACGTTTCAATAAAAATTTTGTAATTTTATAATTTGTACTTTTGGTTTATAATCCAGTTATATAATAAAAGAAGAATTATTATTAACTAAAACAATAATTTTGATAAGATTTATATAATAACGATTTAATTAGCAAAAATTATTATCTCCAATTCAAATACAAGTTGATAAAAGGGACAAATGGTCAAGGTCAATTATAACATTTGAACACACATGCATGCATCAATTTAGTCCATAACGATAGGCTTCTTTTAAGTATGTTATAAGC
>JANIHY010000006.1:18204629-18216120 GCA_027479065.1 Erythroxylum brevipes | reverse complement strand
TTTTATATCTTAAGACTTTTTTTCTAAATTTTCTCTCTTTTGAAAGCTTAATTTTTGAATATGTAGTAACAATCATATGGACAGACAAGTATGCAGACAATCAAGGTATTCCTTCATTTATAGTCAAGTTGGAATTTCATCAATAATATGAGTCTTTTATATCTTATGACCTTTTTTTTCTAAATTTTCTCTCTTTTGAAAGCTTAATTTTTGAATATGTAGTAACAGTCATATGGACAGACAAGTATGCTCTGCATTTGTCTCTTTATGAGGATCCTGTGTATTACAAAATCTTAGACTATAAATCATGTTAGATATTAGAATATTATTAGTCGGTTAAGATCTCTAAGAGTCAAGCCTTAAGAGTTGATGCCCGTTGAAGAAAGAAAGAGTTTATGTATTGGCTAGAATAACTAGGATCTTGAGTACAATTACTTTATATAATCTTTATAAGATAAATAATTTATTTTATTATATACTAACTATTTAAAAATATGTTTAAAAGTATTTAAATATAATTTTTTAAATTTTATTTCTTCAAAATTTTATTTAATTTAATATTTTTTGTATTTTAGTATAAGAACCATGTCGGAAAAAATTTTAATATATTCTAGTATAATAATCCGGTTGTTGTACACCTTTTTTAACCGATACAAAATTCATAATATACCCAAGCCCCTCGTAATACATGAAGTGATTGATGGTGGCTGGTGTAGCCACCTACTGGAGATAGTGATGGGCAATTGTTAGTCAGCTCTTACATACTTTCATTCTTGTCACTGAGTTCACACGATTATCTCCCTTATCTATGTGAAATGCAAATGCAAATCTTGGTATATTATCAAATAAGGTGACCGTATTATAAGCATCCGCAATAGGCAATAACAACGATAACAACCCTTGTTTTTGTATGCAGAAGATGGAAAATTTCAAAGATAATTATACTTATAGACACACACAACTCATATCTCCTGCGGTCATACTTACATTTATCCAAATAACAAGTACAACTAGAAGAGACCAATCGCAACGACGGAAAGCCCACGCAGATATCCTGGAGGCCCAAAAATTTTGTAAGCCATGGAAACACAAATCAAACTTAATATATTTTAATTAAGAGGAAAGAAAGAAAGCAATAAAAGAAAAGCTGTTCTTCCTACGTCTCGTTCCAGTAATCCAAACTAACAGATTACGCCTCCTCCTCCTCCTCCTCCTCCTCCTCCAATACTCTTCTCGCTGCTTCACATAACAATCCAAAACCCTAATTTTCTCTTCCTCAAACCCCAATCCTATACAATAACGTTAACCTTTAGTCTCTCTCACGTGTTCGCTTTCGTTAACACGTAGGCAGTCTCTTTGTTTGCAACTCCAAACGCACTCTATCAGAGATTGGGATATATTACTACTCCTTGAGCGGTTATCAGTGCGGTTACGGTTCATTTTACACTCAATCATAGCGTTTTAGGGTTAGTTCTTCCCTAAAATCACTCTCTCTTCCCTGCTCTTGTAGCTATCTGTTTCTGTCCTCGCACTAGAGTTTCCTTGTTCATTGTTCTCAATTTGGAATTTTGTTTGCCCAAACCCTAGAAATTTGGAGTTAGCTTCATAAGCCTTTGTTTGGGGAATAGGGTTTCTGATCCCAAGATTGTTTTATTTTCCTGAATCCCTGTTGGGTCTGATTTTAGGGTTTTCCATTTTGTTTGAATTGTAACTTTTGATGGGTGTGAACTCTTTTTTAAGAATCTTGGTCGTTGTTTCCTTCTTTCCGTAGATTTTCTTGATTTCGTTGTTTTGTGTATTGAGTGATTGCTAATGGAGTTCTATTGAGTGTATTTGTTGTTTAATCTGCAAATCCATCTTTTTATTAAAGATGGAGGAGTAGAGGGAGAAAAAGAGGGACTTGAAGAGTTTGTCGTTTGATATCATCTTGTTATTGACATTCCCTTTGTAGTTTTTCTGGGGATTTTGCGCAGGCTTTGATTTCTACCTTAATTGAATCAATTTTAGGCAGTATAAGGCCAAATTTTGTCAAATATACGAGAATTCATTTATCAAGTGCCCTCATCTTCGTCTTACTTCTGACTTAGTCGGTAATTATAGACTTGTTCGTTGGCTATAGCTGTTGGACTGAGATTGGTTTATTTTAGGGAAAGAAACTTTGGTATAGTGTTAGAAGTTAACAATTGTGTGATTGAGGGGTTTGAAGAACAAGAAGTTAGGAGAAGTGCTTTGTTCTCCTTTTGAAATCTTATGATGTACAGTGCTCGTACTTATGGAAAAAAGTAAACCAACTTTTGTTCCGGAATGGTTGAGAAGTTCTGGAAATGTTTTGGGGAGTGGCAATTCAGCCCACCACTATCCGTCATCTTCTTCTCAAGCTGGTAACTACATTGGATACTAATTTGCATTTGCGGGTTATTATTGAATTGACTTTAGCTTTTCTTCCAAGTGTATGATAATTTTGTTTCTATTGTTTCGTAGATGTTTCTTCTTCAACACTTCACACTAGAAATAGGAATTCCAAGACTGTGAGTGAGTTTGATCCACCTCGTTCAGCTTTACTTGATCGCACATCTTCTAATTCAAGGAGGAGTTATAGTAATGGGTCTGCAAAGCATGCATACAGTAGTTTTAGTAGAACTCACCGTGATAAAGATCGAGAACGGGAAAAAGAGAGGTCAAGCTTTGGAGACTCTTGGGACCGTGATGGTTCTGAGCCTTTGGGAAGCATTTTAACCAATAGGATTGAGAAGGGTACTCTTCAACGTACAGTTTCAATGGTGTCCAGGAAGCAAGGTGATAGCTTGTCCCGTCGACTTGGAGTGGACTTGAAAAATGGGAGCAGTGGAAATTTTGCAAATGGAAATGGATTGATATCTGGTGCTGCAGGTAGTGGTAATATTCAGAAGGTAGTTTTTGAAAAGGATTTTCCTTCACTTGGAAGTGAAGAGAAGCAGGGATTGCCGGAGATGGGAAGGGTTTCATCTCCTGGTTTATCTACTGCTGTTCAGAGCTTACCAGTTACTACTTCCTTGATAGGTGGGGAGGGTTGGACATCAGCTTTGGCTGAGGTTCCCGCTGTGATTGGAACCAGTAGTACAGTTTCCTTGCCAAGTTCAAATACTGTTTCTCCATCTGCATCTACTTCTACAGCTACATCTGGAATTCCAGCTGCAATAACTGGTCTAAACATGGCTGAGGCATTGACCCAAGCCCCATTAAAAACTCGTGCTGTCCCACAGGTGATTCAACAATACTTGAATTTGGTCTCATATACACATATGCTCTAATGATTGTATCGTAATGAACGGTTAAGCTATTGCTTATTCTTTCTCTTAGCTAGTTGTTTATAACTTTGATCTAAATAAGGTATTTTCTTCTATTTATAGGTATCTGTCCAAATACAAAGGCGTGAGGAATTGGCTATAAAACAATCACGACAGTTGATACCAGTGACACCTTCAATGACCAAAAGTTCGGTGAGGGTTATTTGTTTCATCTACATAGTAGTTTTTCCTCTTCCAATTTTCAATGTTTATTCTTCTGTTTTCCTGTGGATAATGCCATCTTTAGTAAAAATGTGCATCAAACACCAGCAAGACACCGTTCTTTTAACTGTACATACTTTTGCAATTTCAAATCTGATTTCATTTTCTTGAAGTGAGCCACTTGCTCAATTCATTGGATGCTACAGTTTTTCAAACTTATCTGCCTGCCTTCTGAATGGATACTTCCAACTTTGAAGGTCATTAATGAATTTGAAGATGTTCATTTCTTTGCTGATGCTGTTTAAAATTGAAAAACAGTGAGTTGCTAATGCTGATTAAAAGCTAATGAAATCTACTTTTTTGTTGCTTGGTAGATGTTATTTTTGTGGAGATTCTTTTATAGCTTCACATGATATCTTTGATGATTAGCTGGATCTTTTATGTGGTATTCATGGTGATATTCTGGAATTGTATGTTGTTTATGTACACATGTGTGATTTCCTGTTTCTAGTGGTCCTTATTATGTTGCTTGATGCTGTGTAAACCTCTAAATACTTCTTACGTGGTACTTCATCCATACACTTGTTTGCCAAATGCTTTTAATTGTTTGTGTCAAAGCATTTCTCTTTGGCTTATCAGTCATGGACTGAAATTGACCCACACCTGCAATTAGATTATGATTTTGTTTTCTTCAAATATGGCTGTGGAGATGTCATCAGTTCTACTTCCTACATTCTGTTTTCTTTTGCTTATCGACTTTCTTTAGCTACTAGGATTTCTGTTATGTACATTTTTACTAATTATAGTGTCATTTTAAGTACGCCATCAGTTCCCATTGTGCTTCAGTATAGTGTGGACTTCCTCTGACTGCTAAGTATGATTCTTGTAGCTTCTAAGAGAGCCCAATAACTGTTATAGTGAGTGAGATGGGGTAATCGCTCAAAACATGTGGGATGAAGTTTGTATTGTACACTCCCCCAAAAATCCCCTACCAGTTAGGAGCTCTGCTCCACATATTGTGGCATTATGGATTGGAACCCTGAGTTCCACACCCTTAAGATGTGTATATGTTATTAAAAGAGGATACGTTTACTGATACAATGCCCCCATAAATGAGAATTATATTATTAGGAAGCAAGTTGTGGATGAGCTTTGTTCACATGTGGTCTAATTCTTTGCATTATGAGATTAGTTTTGGAGGCAGATTTTAGATTAGATTTCCTTATGTGGTTTGTTTGGATGACAAATTTTGAATTGGAATTGAGCTACTCATTAAGTATGGCTGAGGTTGAGTTTTAACTTTTGAAAACAAAAGAATGCATCAAATAAGAAACAAATACTTTCTAACTCGAGGTCGACATCTTTGTTACTGCAGTGAGCTATTTTTTCTGTGTGTCAAATCTATGCTTTGATTTGTGTTTGATGCCTTCTTTGTTTGAGAGTTAGATTGTGATACTGCAATTGAGTTTAATGTGTTCCAAGTGTCTGGTTGAGTTTGAACATGTGTCTTCATTTATCATTTGCGAATATCTTGCTGAAAGACATTCCCCTGATTTTCCTTCCAACAGATCTGTTACTATATGGGACTTCTGCCTTTTCTGGAATTCTATCTTAATTTCATCTTTTGGTTCAGGTTCTCATTTCTGACAAATCAAAGCCTAAGACTGTGGTCAGAGCCAGTGACATGAATATAGCTGCTAAGAATATGCAGCAACAACCCACTTCTGGCAGTCAGTCTCTTCTTGTGGGGCATGTTAAACCAGATGTGTTGAAGACATCCCATAGCAAACTTTTTGTCCTCAAACCTGGACGGGAAAATGGTGTTACCCCTTCTGCCAAGGATGTTGCTAGTCCAACAAGCAATGCCACCAGACTGGCAAATGGCCAACTTCCTGCACCTGCAGTTGCAACGGCTCCTCCAAAGAGCCCGAATAACACAAAGCATCCTTCTGGGGATCGCAAGTCAGGTTTGAGTTTGATCTCAGGACTTAATGTGGAAAAGAGACCTCTTCAAGGTCAGAGCCGTAGTGACTTTTTCAATCATCTAAAGAAGAAAACGTCCGTGAATACATCTTCAATGATCCCAAGGACTGTTTCACTTCCCACAAAGGAGAAGTCTTGTGAAGTAGATAAAACTGTAGTTGATTCTCAAGCAAGTCTTCAGGCTATTGAGAATGGTGCTGAGTTGACAAGCAATGGTGCTGACTTTGAAGAGATTCACAGATTTTCTGAAGAAGAGGCTGCATTTCTCCGATCTCTTGGATGGGAAGAAAATTCTGGTGAAGATGAGGGCCTTACAGATGAGGAGATCCGTGCATTCTGTCAGGAGGTGAATGCATTTGTTTTTTTTTGTTTCATTTTGATTGGATGACCGCTGAACTTTTCTCTCTTCCTTTTTGTTTTTTGGGTCAGGAGGGTACATTAAGGCTGTCCGTTCAGATTTAGCTATTGTGTTTGTCTGAATCTTTCGTTTTTGTTTGAGGTATTCACATGTTGCCTTCACTGTTTTGCAGCACTTGTCGTCTGCAAAGTTGAAAATATGCCGAGGAGTGCAGCAAAAGCTGCTTGAATGTCATTCAACAAGTTCTGGTGGAGTATCTTCCAAGTTGAGCTCTGGTGATTCTGGATCTGGAATTTGATCCTCTTTTAGCTCACAGCTGGTAGATTGAAGACGTGATTTTTCCTTTCAGGCAGATGGTTAATTTTCTTTTCTTTTTGGGAAAAGCTGATATGATGACTATCAGAAGGAAGGGGTTGGATTAATTAGGTTGGAAGTCTGCATCTGCAAATAGGGAAATAAGTTATAGGTGCCTTAATCCATACCTGTTCTATGGAGGCGAATTTTCGGAGTTGGTTGGTTGGGAAAGGCTTAGGGTAGGGGCTATTTTGTCTGCAATGGAAGGTGCAGGGGATATTGCATCTTTTGGGGTTGTTTTGGTCCTTTTTTTGTTTGTTCTTTTTTTCCCCCTTCTTCAAGAGGGCTTGATTCTACAAGGAAAAAAAAATGCTTATCATGTTTTTGGTCGGTTTTTACGGGGAAAAATGAAAGGAAATCAATAGTTTTCTTTTTTAGTTTATTTTCTCTCTGTTGGCTCTCCTTTTTTGGTTAAAGTACCTGTTCGTGTTTCATATTCTAGTCAGATCTCAAGTTTCGTACAATGTCTCTTTTCTATGCAAATGAAATCACCACCTTTGCTGTTCTAACCAGTATGGTTAATATCACCACCTTTGCTGTTCATATCCGCACATTTCTATAGATCTTATGCAAGTATGGTTAATAAAAACTAAAAATTATTAACCATAAATCCCTCCACCTCGACGTCTGCCTTTGTTATTTCATTTTTTTCTCTATTTTAGACACCTCATCCTCTCTCAATTTCATGCTCTCATCCTCCCCACTCTCTCTCTCGTTCTCCTCTCTATCTTTGGCGGTGCTCCTACGCCTTACCTCTCCACCGGTGCACCACATAAACCATCTCTGACGGTCATCTTCGAATCTTCCTCCACCATGCGAACCCACCACCACTGAGCCTCATTTGAACCTCCATCAAGCTTCAACCCTCCTCCACAAGGACTACCAATGCACCATGCCACCATTGGCTGCTCTCCTCTGTCCTCCATGCATCCATAGCTGTCGGATTTGGAATAATATTTAGATCTAAACCTAACCCAACTCGATCTGGAATAATATCAATTGTGAGTTTCTGTTTGGGTAAGTTTTCACTTTTCTATTGAATTTTTCTGGTTAATTGTATTTGTGTTGTTATTGTGAAAAGGTTGGACTTAGAAGTTGGAATGAAATTGTGAAGGATTTGTGATTTGTTATTGGTTGGAGTTGGATGTTGGATTGGATTTGGAGTGGGATTGAATGAAAGGAGTTTGGTTTTGGTTCATTTATGGTTCAGTTGATTGATAACGGATATCTTGATTTATGTTAAATTTTTTTGTCATTCACAACATGCATCATGTTAAAAGGCTTTCAAGTTTCAACTTAACTTTATGATGCATGATTTAAAAGTTAGAAAGGCTTTCAAGGTTTAACTTAAAAGTAACAAATTGAGAATATAAATTGGAAAGAATTCAAAGTAAATAATTAAATGAAATGGTCTAAAAATTAATGAAATGGTGTTTGGATATTGGGTAAATAATTAATTGAGTACAATAATAATTCGGTGGTCTTGTGGAAAAGCTAAATAGGAAGTTTTGTAATTGTAATTATTCTATATCTTTAAGATGTCTTTAATTTTTATCCCAAAATTATTCCATCTCGTTAACGATTCAAGTCTCTTGCATATCCACCTTTATTTATCCTAAAATTAGTCCATCCTATAGCTTTTGCATATTCACAATCTGATTTTCTTTTTATTCCATTTAAATCTCATTTATAGTACTTTGACATTAACTTTTCAAATAAGTGTGAAAGTTTTTTAGTTCATCTTAATGAAAAAAATTACTCAACTTGTGCATTCTATTTCAAGATATTTATTAAAGGCAAGGATTTATGAAGATATGTCAATGGCAATAATCATATTCTTGAAAAAAAACAAGAATAAAGATGAAAATAAAGTTAAGGATGTTTAAGTCATGACTTGAATTTTTTGATTTATTGAGCCATCATTTTAAATTTTTGAACGGTACTTTGATTTTAATTTTAGCATGAATTTATTACTCTCTAATAGGAAAGTCTATCTATTTCTAAATTTTTTTTTAGTTTCATGAATTTTTATTTCTTTAGGCTTAATATAAAGAATTAAAGACATTATTTATGTTGTATTGCCTCGTGAAGGACTTAGTAGTTAGCATTGCTAATTTTGTTGATGAAACTACTAAATGATTAATTTCTTACAAAACTAATATCTTCATTTTTTGTTAAAGATAAACGGAAGAAAGTTCAACTATTCCTTATCAAACTACTTCAGAAAGATATAATGATCTAGCTTGGGCTCATGCTATATTGGTCATAGGTATGAAGAATAATACAATTTGCTTGTTTTGTAACAAGCATTTGAAATGTGGAGGAATCACCTGATTGAAGAAGCATTTAGCTGAGTTAAAAGGAGATGTATAACCTTGTAAAAAAGTAAGTCATGATATGAAGTTACAAATGAAAATATTGCTTGAAGAATATCAACATGATAAAGATAGAAGGAAAAGGTTGAATTTTGAATTTTGAAATTGAAAGTGAAAGTTCGTTTTTTAGTTTCGATGGTGATTGTGGAAATGTTAAAGGTGGTAGTGGTATTAGTAGTATTTCGTCCTAAGCCTTTGAAGAAGTACCTGAACCTAATGTGAGGAAGAGAAGGTGACTAGTTTTTTTGCACCACGAACAACTCCTAGAACCCAACCTTCAATTTGTAGTGCAATACAATCAAGAAATGCGACTCATAATGTTGATATGGCAGTAGCTAGATGGTGGAATGATACAGGTTTATCATTCAATACTTCTTAGTCTTATTATTATCAACCTGTGATGGATGCAATTGCCTCTTATGGTCCATGATACAAAGGTCCTTCGATTGATGACTTAAGAGGTAAACCTTTGAGTTATTTTGTTTATAAAATTAGAAGGTATTTAGAAGAAAAAGAGTGAATTGAGCTACTTATGGATGTTCAATCATGTGTGACGATTGGACATAGGAGACAAGAGCCTATTATAAATTTTTTGCTTTATTCTACAAATGGCTTTATGTTTTTGAATTCTATTGATCTATCTGGCCTTATTAGAAATTCTAAGATTTTGTTTGCGATATTTGATGAAGTTGTGAATGAAGTAGAGCGAGAAAATATTGTTTAGTTTTATAAAGCAGTAGGAAAAAGGTGTATGCATTCATTTGAGACTATAGGAGATCCTAGGTATTTTCCTATTTTTGATGAGACTATGCAGAAAGTTAAAAAGGTGACCAAGTTCATTTATAATTGTGGATAGGTATTGAATTTAACGAGAAAGGTATTTACCAATGGTAGGAATTTGTGTCATCTTGCTGTGATAAGATTTGCAACAAATTTTTTATCACTTCAGTTTTTGGTTAGGATGAAGAAAGAGTAAGGCAAATATTTACAAGTGATAAGTGGTTTGCATCTCAGCATGCTAGGTCTAATGTTATAGTGGAGGTTTGTAAAATTATATTGGAAGATAGAGAATGTAATAACCTGTTTCTACACTTAAGGATTTAATTCTTAGATTAAATCATATCATATGAGAATTCATAAAGTGAATTTCATTTGCATGCATCATATTCGCATCTATACATGAATCATGATTTAGAGACCTTGTAAAAATAATGTATGCATTCATTTGACATATCTCGGGGTATGAAAGATCTTAAATGATTATGATGTAATAGTGTTTTGATTATGACTTGAACTTTGTTTGATGTATTATAATTAGTGAAATGGAAATTTATTGTTACAATAGAGTGATTGATAAGGTGATATGTGTATCTAGTCAAGGAAAATTTTAAAGGATAAGACAAATCGATACATAGGAATTTAAGTTGAATAGGCTTATGAAATAGTGATATGTGGCATTGGGAATAAATGGAAAATGGCTTATCTAATTGGGATATAAATTGTTTGAGTACATGAGTGACAAGTGGCCTAGGAATTATGTTGGACCCCGCTTCTGGAGCCCAACATCGAAGTCGTGAGACGTGAGCCTAATACTCTGTAGTTTCTGGAGCCCAACAATCCGGAGTCATAAAACGTAAGTGGGCTTCCTTGTGGGGGTTTTTTTTTCCAAAGACTTCTCATTAGTCATCGCCCTGTAAGGGTGATGTGCCCACACCAGTTAAATACCAAATCACAATTTGATTTCTTCAAAACAATTGTAACTTTCTGCCTCTTGTTTATTTTGAAATAGGAACCATCTCATTCGGAGCTCTATAGCTTAAGATATGCTTAAAAAAATCCAAAGTGTGTTCAAAACCTAGTTATGCCCCTCCGACCGATCCCTCCTTTTCCTTCCATCAATCTCTTTCAAATAGGCCCCAAACACTACAAGTTTTTATTGATAGATAGGAAAATGTGTTGGGAATCTATCGCTTCAAGAATCACTTAATTTGGGAGTCGGGTTATGAAGTTATGGCCAAAAGAATCAACCATGTTCAGGTCCTCAATCACATTGTATCTATCACGGAACAATTGGTATAACTTTCTCCAAAGACATTAGATTGGGGTGTTCTTTATATGGTTTTGAAGAAGACTTCAAGATCAACGACTTTTATGAGATCTTCAAGACAGATTCTATTGTCTAGAGAGTCAAATTTGGTCCAGACGACAGGTTAGATGAATAGTGCACCAGACTATATGACGCCATCACCACACGATATGACGTCATCACCACACGATATGATGTCATCAAACGATACGTCATCCCCAGACGATACGCCCTCACCAGACGAAGTATCCTCACCAAACGATACGTCCTCACCATATGAAACATCCTCACCAGATGATACATCCTCACCAGATGAAGTATCCTCACCAGACGATCCGTCATCACCAAACGAAGTGTCCTCACAAGACGACACGTCATCACTAGATGATACATCTTCAACAGAAAAAGCGTCCTCATCAAACAAAGCGTCCTCACAAGACAAAACATCCTCACCAGATGATACGTCTGGCGTCCTCATCAGTCGATATGACGTCATCAAACGATACAAACTATACTCCTAAGTATCTCCACTTATAAGGATTATAACTTTCGACTCCAATATCCAAAAATTTCATACTTTATACCATTGGAAAGTTAGTAAGCTACAGCTTTCCAAAAGACAACTTTATTTAGCCTAAATTAGTCCAATTTTCCCCTGAAGATGGTACACAATTTATACACCTATGAAAGACTTGGAATGTCCTGAGCTTAACCATTCAGCTACCAAATTGACTTCGTTAATGTAACATCCCGTTACCGGAGTGACGGGAATATTGGTAAGTTGGATCGGGTTAGGATTTAGTACAGGCAAAGTGTTGCATCAAACATGCATTACAGTTTCGATAGT
>JANIHY010000006.1:17796539-17811848 GCA_027479065.1 Erythroxylum brevipes | reverse complement strand
GCGTACAGAACCACACCAAATGGAGCCACAGGGGAAACACCGTTCAGGATGACCTTTGGGGCAGAAGCCTTAGTTCCAGTAGAAGTGGTGTTGCACAACCAAAGGGTGTCGAACTATAAAGAAGAGCGGAATAATGAAGCCCACCGAGCCGAATTCGTGCTTCTCAGTGAAGACAGGGATAGGGTAGCCGCTCATTCAGAAGCCGTCAGGCAGAAAGCAACGAAGTTTTACAACAGAAGAGTAAAGCCGAGCGACGTAAAGGTCGGGGGGGTACGTCCTGCGAAAAGCTGAGGCTGCCGGGAAATATCCTGAAAAGCTCGGACAGGCATGGGAAGGACCCTATCAGGTGATCAAGCAAGCCGGACATAGCTCTTACATCCTACGCGATGCGAACGGAAAAATTCTACCAAGGCCCTGGAACTCTCGAAACTTGAAGGCGTTCTACTAGTAGATAAGTTTTATTTCAGTTAATCTTTATTTATTATTGTTTTTTGTATACAACTAGTGGGAACCTTTTTTCTGGCCCTGCCAATCAGGTTTTTTAATGGCCCACGCCCTCATTATCATCAATAAAGGGGTTTTCAGATTTCTTGGCAAGAAGAAATTTTATTAAATTTGGCAGAGTAGAAAATCCCATCGACACAGATCGACCAAGTTGCCAAGACAAGATCCTTGGAACTGTCGATCGACTTCGACATCGCTAGGCCGGGTCGCCAAGACAAGATCTTTGGGACCATAGCTCGACCTCGACTACAGATCGACCAAGTTACTAAGACAAGATCCTTAGAACTGTCGATCCACTTTGACATCGCTCGATCGGGTCGCCAAGACAAGATCCTTGGGACCATAGATCGGCCTCGACTACAGATCGACCAAGTTGCCAAGACAAGATCCTTGGAACTGTTGATTGACTTCGACATCGCTCGGCCGGGTCACCAAGACAAGATCCTTGGGACCATAGCTCGGCCTCGACTATAGATCGACCAAGTTGCCAAGACAAAATCCTTGGAACCATCGATCAACCAATGCTCGGCCTAGATCCCAAGACAAAATCTCAGATCTTTCGGCCTCATTATCGCTCGGCCTAAATCACTCGATCGGCGCACATCGAGTGCGCTCATTCGCGACCTGCTATTCAAAGGGAGTAATATTTAACACATAAAAGGTAATAAAAAACGAGTTTCTATTTCTTAGAATTAAAGCTCTGGTCACAAGCCCGACCAGATGAGCCTTACAAAGAGGAGAAAAATCACTCTGATCCTTCCGGAGGAGAGGAAGGGCCAGCAGCAGGAGCAGCCGGGTCGGCAAAGGAAGGGCCAACCGTAGGAGCAGCAGGGTCGGCGGAGGAAGAGCCAGAAGCCGAATAAGGAGGAGAAGGCAGCGGAGAGACTTCCTCTTCCTCTTCTGAGCTAAGATCCAACTCCTCATCCAGAACAGAGATTCGTTCTCCCTCTGCCATCTCCTTCATTTCCTTCAAAGAAAGGCCGAGAGCGGCGAGAAGCAGCGGCTCGACATAATCCTTAAATGAAGGACACTCCGACTCGACAGGAACGTGAACCTCATGAAACCTCTTCAAGACCATGAGGGTCAAGTCGCAGGCGAACTCTAAGCACTCCCCATGTAGGAATCACTGTTTCCACCGCTTTATCGCCTCGACCCTCTGCGTCTTGATAGAGCACCGCAACTTTTGCAATGTGTCCTCGGTCCTATTTCTGCCTTCCACCGCTGCATGACAGTCCTCGAGATACTTCTTACCAAGCTTCCGCTCCGTCTCCACCACCTTCTCTAGCTCATCCTTCGCTGCAATCAGTCGGCTCCTCTCCTCCTCCCCCGTGGCAAGTTGAGCCGTCAGAACGCTCCTTGCCTCCTCCCAAGACTTCTTCTCCTCCTCTAAGGAAGAGAGTTGAGCCTGGAAGACATCTCTCTCTTCCTTAGTCTCCGAAAGCTCGCCTCTCAAAGCTTTCACCTGCTCAAGGAGGTCGTGAACTTCCAGTCCAGCGATTGATTAATCCCATCGAGACTCTCCATATGTTGATGCATCGCGATGGACATCACCAGACTCCTTACACAGCTACGAATGAGTTGGGGCCCTAACTCCTGATTATTCAGCTTGCCCATGAGCCTCTCGTCCACGGGGGGAGCGATCCTCTCAGCAATATGAAGGGACACCTCGAGGTCCCCAATCGATGCAGTTTTGGGCAAACTGATCGCAAGCTTCCACTGTCCGGCGTTAGTCACTCGCCCTTTCCCCTTGCTTTTTCTCTCCCCTTTCCCGCCTTGACTCGACGGGCTGGACGGTAGATCAGTAAGCCGGGTAATCCTCTTCCTCTTAAGAGGTGGCTCCACCTTCTCTTCCTCCTCCTCTTCTAAACCCGCTCGGCCCGCACTCACTGGCATGATCGGCAATAACGCCGACATGACAGGACGATCTTCAGTGGGCGAAGGGGCCAGCAACATTGTAGAATGGCCCGACTCTACTGGTGGAGCGGCGCTTTCACCGGTCTCTGCCTCATTCCTCTTTTTCTTCCCTTTGACCTGCTTTTTGGATTTAGGGGGGAGGGGAGGACCCTGCAAAATCTTCTACCCTCACCATGGCTGCACAGCAATAAAACAAGTCAGAAAGTGAAACCAATACTCAAAAATACAGCAAGTAATTCAACCACGAGGGGTCAACTAGACGGGGAGGTTTCCTCTCCTAGACCGCTAATTTGTGGCGGGGGGTCGATTAGAAAGGAATCAGCCGAGGCCCCCCCGCTATATTCTAGTATGAACCGAGCGAAGTCGTATCAGCCGAGCCCCTTTATGCGACTGACCACCTCCCACTCCTCTCTACTAAGAGATACGCTTGACGTGTCGTTCCACCGCTCGGCCAAAGGATACCTCCACGGCTGGGACTCGAAGGAGGATCCTGGGGGCTTCACAAAAAAGTACTTCATCCGCCAAGAAGTGATTTTTGAAGGCATTCCAGTCGGGCGAAATCGGGCATCCCTATACTGTAGGTGAGGGATCCCGACCCCAGAGCTTGAGCTCTGATTTATTCTCAAAAAATGGTAGAGGATGTCAACCGAAGGAGGGCAGCCGAACTGATGGCATAGCAAAGCCAAACTGTTGATAAACCTCCAGCCGTTCGAAAGGATTTGACTCGGCATCAGCTGGTAGGCAATGCACACCTCATCAACAATCGGGGCGTACGGAAGTCTCATGCCACCAACCGAGAAAAAACTCTCAGAAATAGCAAAATACCCACTCAAGTTGCTGTGGATTCGTTCGTAATTGATGGCCAGCCTAGGCCCCCAGGACATAGGAATACTATACCTGATAACCAGCTGATTCAACTCCCCTACGGTCATCGTCGATGCATTTCTAAGTGGTCCCTCCACAACCAACCCATCCTTCCGTTCTCTCGTCGATACTTCTTCAATACCTCCTACCATACTTCTAGAACTGGCCGTCGACATGCTTACAAAGAAGAAAACCTTCAAAAAAAGTTTAGAGGAGGAGACAAGGGAAAGGGACGTACCTATTTAGTGATTTGAGGTTGAAAAATCGGATGACGGTCGAAAGAAATTTCCGAGAACTGTAAGCAAGAAAGAGCAAGTGAAAGCAGAGTGAAAGCAAAAGAACGAAAAAAACGTGAAGAAAACCCATAGTCTGTTGATCCTGATTACTTATAGAGGATCGATCGAACGTACGCCCCAATCAAAGCGCGACGCGTGGAGAAAATCCCAACCAAGCTTGGACACACGGCAGAATCCGAGCCGAGGAGAATTAGGGTTATTCAAAATCTAAAGCGGCGTAGCAGTTGAAAGGACGTACGTGACAGCTGCACGACGGTTACGAAGACGATTTGAAAATCTGTCAGAAGGCACGCGCCGTCAGTAATAATTAAATAAAGTACCCTCACTCGCTCAGCATAGATGTTCATCTGAACTCCCTTGATACGAGCTGTCACGCAATAAGGGATGTCGATCGATCGGGACATTCAACCGACCGGTCCTAGCACGAGCAGTCATGTGCCATCCGTTAATGTCCAACCGATCGAGCCCATTACGAGCTGTCTTACGAACGAGCTACAAGACCTTTACATACTCCTTCGACCATTCTCTTCGCTCAAACTCGAGAAGTATAGGGCTTATGGTTGGGTCTGTCGTGCTGGGCCCGAACCCAATCATAACGACCCATGGGCCGATCGGTCCATTCTTCAAAGATCAGTCTCATACCTATCGGCTATATCAAGCCCAGGCCCAGTCCACGCTTCCGTGACCCATTCGTAGGTGGAAGCCTTCCATGCATACGTAAAAACTTAAACCTAGCATCAGCTCCATATATAAGGTATAATTATACCATAACAGGGGTACGTGATCATTAACCCTAATCTTCTCCGTTCACAGCGATCCTACTCTTATCAAAAAGACTGACTTGAGCGTCGGAGGTAGCGTCGGAGGTGTTTATCGGGAAATAACCTCCGACGTGCTTTCTTTGTTTTGCAGGAACCTTCAAGCCATAGCTTTCAGGAGAAGCACAAACTCCATAAATCTGAACGGCGACATACAACCTCGTCAAAATCAGGCAGAATCACACGTTATAAGAGAAGGAGAAGCTGACAAATATATATATACATATACCGATGCATAATAAAACGAGCACGAAGCTGATCGCTGTCAGCGGACGGAAAATTTACAAATTTAAATACCCCAAGCGGAAAGTAGCGAAGAAGAACAAGAAGACGATTCCATGATCAAAGCTACCGACACGACACGTCGTCTGAGTGTTGTATTCAATTAAAAGAGTCGCGGTCAATGGAGCTCCGCAGAGTCCATGACCCGACATATAATTTCGATTTTGGGTCCAGAAACAATTAATTGATTAATGAGTCTGGAGCTTTTAGTAATAACTAATAACCCAACTGAATCTAACCGCTATTCCGTCTACCTTAGCCTGTCTTGTCCGTCTCTCATCTCACAACAACCGGCTATACTTCAATATTGCGCCCAGGTTCATACCCACGCTCGGCATATTCAATTCACACGCGCCTTCTTTCTTCCACTCCCACACATGTTCATTTTTCATTAATATATATATATATATTAGATTTGGTAACCATTTTTTCAAGGTTGCAGCCTTAAATTAGGGTTTGCGTGGCCTGAAATTTGTATATGGAAGTGAAAGGCAACAGCAGGAGAGTTCGTTATTTCCGGTGTATTATCTGCAAAAATTGTTGTTGTTGTCCTTAAACTTGGGTTCGCCTTTAGGGTTTTGCCTTATAACTAATATGGATTTTACGCAAGCACAATCGGGCCTCTCTCTAGGATTCAACTCGCATGTAACGTCGTCGAGTAGTCCGATTCCCTTGCAATTACTCGATGAGAAGAAGACTCAGAACGTGGTGATCGAGAACGACGACGGAGACGACGATCAAACTGAGGACCAACAGTTTAGCTTGTTGGGGCACCAGATGTGTCTAAAACGGCAGAGAGAATCGCCATGTTCGACGTCATCAACGAACCCTCCCAAACGACACGCCGTTGAAGTGGGGCTTGAGTCTCGGCGAGCCATGGTTCGGGCTTGGGGCAATCAGACGCTTCCTTTAGCAGATCCGGAGATTTTTGAAATGATGGAGAAAGAGAAACAGAGGCAGTTCAAAGGGATAGAGTTGATAGCTTCTGAGAATTTTGTGTGCAGGGCAGTTATGGAGGCTTTAGGCAGTCATTTGACGAATAAGTACTCTGAAGGATATCCTGGGGCGAGATATTACACTGGGAATCAATTTATTGACCAAATTGAGTCTCTTTGCTGCAGTCGTGCTTTGGCTGCTTTTGGGCTTGATCCTGATAAATGGAGTGTAAATGTGCAACCGTATTCATGTAGCTCTGCGAATTTTGCTGTGTACACTGGCCTTTTGTTGCCCGGGGATCGGATTATGGGGCTTGACTCTCCTTCTGGAGGACATTTGAGTCATGGGTATTACACTCCGGGAGGGAAAAAAGTGTCTGCTTCGTCGATATTTTTTGAGAGTTTGCCTTATAAAGTGAATCCCCAAACTGGGTATATTGATTATGAGAAGATGGACGAGAAAGCAGTTGACTTTAGGCCTAAGATACTTATTTGTGGAGGGAGTTCTTACCCCAGGGAGTGGGATTATGCAAGATTTAGACAAGTTGCCGACAAGATTGGAGCTGTTTTGATGTGTGACATGGCTCATATTAGCGGTCTTGTGGCAGCCAAGGTTTGTGATCAATTTAACTTGAATATACTCTGTGAAGATTTTAATTTGTCTCTTCACTTTGAGAATTTTGGATGCGTTAAATTTAGAACTCTTTAAGTATCCTGCAATCCTTTGTGGATTACGGAAAAATGGATTTGAATAGCTTGAGTTCCTGACGTGAATTTGCTGGTAAGTGATTAATTTGAGATATTAACTTTTAGTTGATATCTAATCCAAATTTAAATGATACATTGAAATACTAGAAGAGGGTGGGTATAATACAAATAGGCTGGATTTCTTGTCTAGGCCCATTATGCACTGCGTATCTATTTCTTGTTTCCTGTTGTTTCCCTATAATCTTTTGGCGTTTCTTTCTTCCTGTGTGTCAACATACTTGATACTAATGTATTGATTTCTATGTTAATAAGAAAAATATTTACTCTATTGGTTTCTAATACATGAACTGAGCATTCTTTGGGTTTTATCTGTCATACTTCTCACAAAATCAAGTTAACAAATAGGCATAAGCATGTTTTGGCGAAAAAGGTTGCAAAAAGTAATTCAGGAATGGTCCTACCAAACTTTGATGGATTAACTTAAGTTTCACAGCCTACTATACTAAATTACATTTAGTTGTTTAAGATTTCTGTTGGTCTTTCAACACTTGATGAAATAACTGGGATTGCATCATACTGTTTGTAGTTTTGTTTGCTTATGACCAAGACTTTGGCTATGGTCTTTTTAATTGTTGATTTGAAGCTGACTAACCTTGAGTGTTAGTCGTCATTCTTTAAACATAATCTACCAACACTTTTGGTAGCCCAGTAATTTGATATCATCTTTAATGGTCTGGGAAGAGCTTTGATAAATATTTTTATAACCAATTATAATCATTTTTCTTCTTTTTTTATTATTATTTCCGTGTTTGCAGAAAGCACAAACTGATTTACATTATTTGCTATTTGATAGGCTTTGCTAATTCAGACAGCTTGGCTTTTGTCTTGTGCAGGAATGTGCAAGTCCATTTGACTATTGTGATATAGTTACCTCAACAACTCACAAAAGCCTTAGGGGTCCTAGAGGAGGAATTATATTTTACAGGAAAGGCCCAAAACCAAGAAAGCAAGGCACAGTTCTTAGTCTTGGTGATTTTAGTAGCCATTATGATTTTGAGGAAAGGATAAACTTTGCAGTCCACCCATCATTACAGGGGGGTCCTCACAATAATCACATTGCTGCTCTTGCCATAGCCTTAAAACAAGTGGGTGCTCCAGAGTACAAAGCGTACATGCAACAGGTAAAGAGGAATGCGCAAGCATTAGCGACTGCTTTGCTGCGAAGGAAATGCAGATTGGTCACTGGCGGTACTGACAACCATTTACTACTCTGGGATCTTACTACTTTACGTGTAACAGGTAAAAACTTAATCAGCACTCCTTTTCTAAATGAATCTCTTGGATATTAAGTGATTCCTTATGCATTGAATCTTTGGCATTTCTACTTTGTTGTCTGTTATTTTCTGCGACCAAAAACCATGGTGTACTCAACAGTTAATTCGTAGCTTTTATGCTTTTTCCCCTGTCATCAGTCTTTGTTACTTGATTGGGGCTTTTAGGCATTATAATAGTTTGTGGCTATGCGTCTTTCGTATTTCAAGCTTCCAGCTGTCAGAGTTCTTTTCCCCAAAAGTAAGCACACCTGAAGTCTTGATGCAGTCTCACATCTCAATCATCTTTTGGGTCGTTAAATTTGATTTTGAGTAAGTGGATTTACTTTGTAGGAGCTCAGGCAATTATAAATGGTCATGCCAGGCATTAGGTTTAAGGTCATAATGCATGAAGAAGTTGATAGTTATGTGCTATGTATTTGTATATGCATGCATGTACCTTTTATTTGGCCCATGAAAGTTTAGCAATTCGCATGTGTGATTACTTGCTTATTTCTCTTTGGTACTTAGATTGATAGTATAGATTGGCTAATACAAGATATATGCCACTGACCATATAATCGCTTGAATTATTGGATTCTCCTACTGTGCAGTTTCCTTTAACCTTTCTAAATTAAATGCTTCTTCTTAATGCTGTTAAAGTATCCCATTGATTCATCGTGGCTCTTTACTTGCTCTGGCATTAAAGTCGACTAATGATCCAATGGAGGAAACTAACATGATGTTAGTTTGAATTTTCCTATTTACTACTTCAAATTTAAAAATTGTATATTATTAGTTGACAGCCTTGTTCAGTTCTAGTGTTGGATGTTTCTCATCTGCATTTTTGTTTCGTCTTATTGTCTTATCAAATGATTGGAGCATAATGTGTAGATAATTGTGTTCTATCTAGTAAATAATATTGTCCATGGTTTGGCTGTACAATATGAATTCATAAGAGTGGGTGAGCAATTATGTGACGCCAACATTTTTACCAATATGGGAAGGGTCATGACTACACATGTATGGCTATTGGAATAATCTGTGTGATTTGCATATCGAGCTTAAGTCAAATTTTCAGATTGTCCATTGTCTTCTCTGTATTATATTGGCTACGGTGAGACTTTGGTGTTAGGGTTAGATATCTTTTTTTTTCTTTCAATGTTCCAAATTTTGGTTGGGACGCTGGGAATTATGGCAAAACTTCTATGCAGCATAATGTGTCAGGATAAGGATTGCATCTCAAGTTCCTTCCTGAAATTAGTTAAAAGTATCTTGTTTGGACAAAGTCTTAAAAATTGTTAAAAGTATCTTGTTTTGAGCACCAGTGTCCACGTGTATGGTTGATACCAAAATCACAATAAAGTGATCTCATATCTTCTCACTCCATGTATCTCTATGTGCATTTAACTAAACATCTTTCACTGCTGTCCACTCCATGTATGACTATGTGCACTTAAGTAAACATCCTTCACTGTCCTATTTAAAGATATTTTAGGGTAGAATTATGTTTATATGCGTAAGATTATAGGAAGTTGAAAATGGCACAACTCTCTGTAGTTTTTCCCTTTTCAATTCATAACACTTTATTTCTTTTACTTTCTGCAGGCAAAAGTTATGAGAAGGTATGTGAAATCTGCCACATCACACTGAACAAAACTGCTATATTTGGAGACAATGGTACTATATGTCCTGCAGGAGTGAGAATTGGTGGGTATTTCGCTCTCTATTTATGTCTATAAAATTAGGACTTACATGTATCTATACAGTATCGTTTTATGTCATCCAGGTACTATTTGTAAATGTTTTAGGATTCTGGGCACTACTTTATAGCCAATGCCAAGAGGAGTCCAAACTTTTCTTTTGTGAATGTGTCCAAGTTAGGCCTGTTCTTCTCCAATTTCCAGTTAGCTCATTATTCTGTTCACTTTCAGGTACTCCTGCTATGACATCAAGAGGTTGTTTGGAGGCTGATTTTGAGATGATCGCAGACTTTCTTGTCAGGGCAGCTCACATTACAAGTTTTGTGCAAAGGGAACATGGAAAACTTCAGAAAGATTTTCTCAAGGGCCTGCAGAGCAATAAAGATATCATTGAGCTGCGAAACCGGGTGGAAACATTTGCTTCTCAGTTTGCGATGCCAGGATTTGACATTTAAACATGTAAAAGAAGCTACTTGACATACATTTATAGGTCATTTTCTTAATTGATGAAGTAAAGTTCAGCGTACCCTTGCAAATTTGGCCATAGCCTTTATTTATCATTCATATGTTGTAAATGGCAGGTATATGTCTATCAATTGAATCTGTTTCAAACATTGCTTATATCAGTTAACATGTCATGTAGATAATGTGAAAACCGACCTAAACAATAGTTAGGTTAGGTATGATCTTTTGATTTACCCATGTGTGGTTGGTTAAAATTACTAGAGAAGAATACCCGACGATTATGGCAATGAAGCAGATTTTGAAGTGATTTAGCTGCCATCCGATCCGATCCGACCTCTCCTGGGCTGTAAAAGGCAGCTTCACATTAAGCACATGTTGTTCGTGCAATACAATTCCAACTGTTAGGTCGATTCTTTTTCTCATCTTTTTTCATCATTTTGGATGAGGTGATTCAGTATCAGTTCTGTTGTTGGAGCACTGGGTGACTATAATAATTAAAGGCCTGTTGTGACAGTTAATGGAGTAATCATGGTTTTACAGGAAGCTGCTGCTGTCTGCTGTCCACAACCAAAACAATACTTTTGATTGATGTTTAGCTTTTACTTATCCGATCCATTATTTTGTCGCATTTTTCCTTTGGACAATGCGCATCGGGCAAGGGACAAAAAGCATGAGAAATTAACCATCCATCAAAAGAGCATATGCAATTATGCATAGAGCCAGAGATGTTATCTGCTAAGA
Organism: Erythroxylum brevipes; assembly: GCA_027479065.1. Lineage (NCBI taxonomy): Eukaryota > Viridiplantae > Streptophyta > Magnoliopsida > Malpighiales > Erythroxylaceae > Erythroxylum > Erythroxylum brevipes. Next base: position 17,801,308 of record JANIHY010000006.1, on the reverse strand, counting down.
AGGGTACTCCTACTCCATTGCTTTCATTAAAGCTAAAAACCCCAAGATTCTGGTCTCTTCCCTACTCCTATACTTGAAAAAGCTTCTGTTTTTCATCATTATCCACCTACTGGTAACTAGTAAAGATTAAATCTCTGCTTTGCTACAAAACAACAGCTACAGAGAGACAGGGAGAGTGGTTTAAAAACTAAAAATTGTAAAAGTAATTAAAAAAAACAAAGTAAAAAGATTTCAATTTCATAGGAAGCCGTCCTGTCCTGTCCATTGTTTCATCTTGTCTATATTTTTAAGGGAACAACTAGAGAAACGAGATAACAAAGATAAAGCCAAGGTAATCAATTTAATTTTTTTAACAAACTATTTTCCTTCTATCTATCTTGTGTCAAAAATTTATCTTTCATTCTTTTATCTATGACTGCAAAAATCTGAAAGCTTCTTCCTTCCTTCAACTATCTCATCAAAGAAATCATCAAGCTGCCCAGTAATGTTCTCTGTCCCAGATCTCAACACCCCAAAACACCCCCTCAAGTTCTCTACTCTTTCTCTTATCTCTTCCTCTGTTTCCCAATCCTCCACCACTCCTTGCCCACACCTCCTCTCGAGCTCTGCTTTAAGCTCCTCCATAGCCATCTTTGACATCCTAAACTCATAAAGTAGAATCCCTGGTCTCCCATTTATCTGGTTTATCTCTGCTGCAACTCTCCGCTGCAATCTTGCTGTCGAGATCATGAAAGCTGATCCAAAGACCAAACACCCTTCACAGCCTCCTCGCAAAAAACTGGGTTCGGGCCAACAGTACACTATTCCATATAGCAAGATCATTAGAAGTAAAGAGCTAACGTTTCTCATTGCGTACAGAACCCCTCTAAAACCATTGAATCCATTTAGTTTTGATTCGATCCCAACCTTTTCGTCAAAACGCAGTGACAGGGGTTGGATTCTTGTTTCCATTGAAGCTCTATTCTCCTCTTCCAATCCCACAGCTTCTCTTCGACACCCAGAAATCGCTCGTATTACCTGTTCCAAAGATGCAAACTTTTTAAGTCAAAAACGTTCATTTCTCAATTTATAGTTTTATAACTTTCGGACAGCAGTCTGATTGATGCAGTATTGCTATTGGCAATAGAATTAAAAGCATGATTTTAGTGGGATTTTTTGGATGAACCTGGCGATAGACTTGAAGAGTAAGATGACGATGATTGTCAAGATAAGAAGTGATATTGAATCCAGCAGAGTAGTAACTCTCGATGCCAGATATGCCTGATTTAAGCACAAGGCATGCCTCCCAAAGCTTGGAACTTTCGTCCATGTATTCATCGAGCCACTTATCACCAACAGGCAAATGAAGTTTTTGGACAAGCAAGGTCAACTGAGAGTGGAAAGATCTTAACAAAGAAAGTACCCTCTGGAGAAATTGGATTGACATGAAATTATTTGAAAGATAGACTCTTTCAAGATCATCAATCCCTCTAGTTAGAAAAGAGTAGAAACCAATGACAGAATTTGTAGAAGCAGGATCCATTCTGAAGTGAGGGACTGTCTACAAATGACCAAAAACGAAAATCCCCTGAAAAATGTATAAAGAAGAACGAAAGAAAGGTAGAGATGGTAACACAAGAACGATGGAGTTGAGGGAGAGAAAGAGTTATGAAGATGGGGGAGGGTATTTAACTAAGAGAAAGTAGAAGCATAAAACAAAGGGGAAGTATGGAAGAGAGGGAATATCTTAGGCGTCTCATGTTTCTAAGGTTGAAAAGGATTGTTGGGAGCAATGATGGGTGTTTCCTATAGAGAGGAAAGGATGATTGGTAATACGCCATTTTCATTGTTTGAAGGACGGAAAAGGAGTAAAAAAGAACTTAAAAAGAAGTTGCATATTCAAGTAAAGACGTATTATTATTTACTCCTACAGAGGAAGAGAAGTAGAGACACTAGGGAAATGGGACATACAAAAGCCATTCCAATTTCTTCCTTTTCGGAGACTGTCTTCTATATCTGATTGGTTACTTAGTTAAGTGCATGTTTTTGTGTAACGAGTTAGGACTAAGGAGAGGGAAAGAGGCAAGTGGGTTAGTATGATTAGATTAATATGTAGTTCCCAACTTCATAGGATGATGATGGAGGAATGTTCATGGTCATTGGGGGCTGTATGAAGTTTGACTGAGTTTATTGACTGAGATTCTGCTTCTCATTCTACCTTCTAATTTCTTTCTGCTTCGATGTGTTACATTACATCTTAGTCCTTCCTTTAGATTTTAGTGCTATTTTTGGCTTCTCCTTCCTCGAGCTGCTGACTTTTGTTCCTTTATAGAAATTTGTGGTTTTTATCTTTTCTAGAAGAGAACTAGTTCTTGCTGTGTTCATCTGAAAGAAAACGTTCTTTGTACATGCATGTATCCAAAATCAAGTCCTTTTAGACTTCTTCTAACTTCCATGGCTTCTCTGCCAGTTGTACATTCCACCATCCACCCCATCGATGATTTTTGGTACCCATTTCATAACGTACTGCTTATACTTGTGATCTACGGCATCTGACAAAAATGAGTTACCAATGGGGTGGGGCTTGATCTTCGATAGTTGTGGGGAAGTATTTTTAATTTATTCATCTAAGCCTCTATTAGAGTTCAAATACCCAATTGCTAAAACTTTATGCTCAGTTGACGGGGGACCCATGTCCATGCCATGGCCATGGGATCTTCTTCCATGGAAATTTGCATAGAGAGAGTAGCCGTGGGATTTTGGAGAACGGGACATCTTAAGCGTAATTTGTCTTTGTTAAACAAATTATCTTTAATGTATGGAGCACCACAGTTAATCATATTAATCTGTTGACCCAATGCCTTCCCGAGTCCAGCAACAATGGTAAGCGGTCAACCTCAGCTTGGGGTTTGTCGATTGATGGGGTTGGTTCATCATTGAAAGTTGAATTCACCTTGTCGGCCGGCATCAAAGACAGACGGTTTTACTTTTATTTATGAGAAGATTGACGTTCACATTCACTACAACAGCTTCCTTTTGTATTTCCATCACCGGAACCGTAAAACAAATAAAGTAACAAGTGACTCTATTTTACTGCAATAAAGGAAATTCATTACAACTCTATCGGTATGTTTAATAATGTCTGGTCCAGCGACCGGAAAAATAAACACAATGTGGTGGCTGGATAAGGATTTTGCGGGCGGCGGCCACGATCCCTTTCATACCCTTCATGTTATTCAGCTCAGCATCATAGAAAGCCACTTTGGAAGAGAATGTTTCATTTTCTTCTTCTTAGAAGGATACAACTGGATGGTCCATGTAGCCTCGCTTACACGAAAGAAATAATAATTGTTCTAAGTTGATACCCCCTAACCGAAGGAAGGAGAAGAAGAAAAAATGATCCTGTCATTTCACTTAATACGCCGACTCCTCGGACAAGTCAGGTTGCTTATCAAAATTAAGTTGTGGTTTTCATGGAACCGCTTCTATTTCCAATCCTCCTCTTTTCTTTCACATCAAATCCTCTCTTTTGTTAAATTGCTCCTTTTTTTTTTTCACCAAGCATTTTTTAAGGATCTCAATTATGGGAAGGTATCTTAAACTATCCACTTTTAAAATAATTCTTGCTCGAATCAGGTAGGTCTCTTATAGGAAGTAAAGTTCTGATCCTAAATTTTAAATAACTATATACATGAGGACGATTTAAACCTATAATCTCATTTAAACTAAAAAAGTTCCTTATTAACTCACTATGGCTTAGGGTTATTAAATTTCCTAATTTTAAGCACGAGATCTAATTTGTTTCAAATGAATGTTACTGATTTTTATGGAACAAAGTATCTGTTCCTCTTCTTATCACCGAAACAAATTGTGCCAGGTGGCTGAAAAGCTTAAAGGAGTTGGCCTGCAATTATATCTGTACTATGTCGGTTTCAAGAGAAAATTTGAACACGAAAAAGTTTAAAATGAGAAACAGGGGTATTATTGCCATATATGAGTAAAGCAGGTGTAATGTACCGGTTGTCATATCTCCCCTGTCATTGAAAAGCGAAGGGTTAATTATTTAAAAAAAACTTAAATTTGTATTAATTTTTTAATTATAATGTAAAGCAGTAATAAAATATATAAATATTTAATTTTTTAATTATAGTCTGAATTTTAAAAAATAACAATAAAATGCTCAAACTTTTAATTTTAGCTCAACATTAGTGTTTCTATTAAGTTTACTGTCACAGTTGTCACGTGTTTCAGAAACCTTAACTATTAATACATGTTAGTCAAAATTAACACTAAATGAAAATTAATAAAATGACATTGTTATTTAAAAATTACCTAAATCAGATTACACAACCCCAACAACCTTATGTTTTGATTTTTATTTTATTTTATTTTAAATTTATTCTCGCTTTCACTATTCAATTTTCAGATTATGCAATTTCAATACCTTTATACCATGAGCATCAGGAGAAGGAACTAAAGACGAAGATCTTACTGATGTAGTACTTTGTAATCCAAAAATAGTTTGAGGTGTTAAAAAAACAAATAAAAAAGAAATGGCTAAGGGCTAAGGGCATAAAGAGAATAACTTTATTGTCATTTTTTGAAAATTAAAGAATCGAAGAAAATTAAAATTTAAACATTTTATTGTCACTTTTTAAAATTTGGGTTAAAATTAAAAATTTAAAAATTTGAGTATTTTATTACTATACTTTAAAGTTCAAGCTATAATTGATATTTTCGCGAAAGTTTGAAAATTTTTAATAATAAACCCAGAAGAAAAAAGTATAACT
>JANIHY010000006.1:17664918-17684827 GCA_027479065.1 Erythroxylum brevipes | reverse complement strand
TATGGTTTTGCCGTCAGGTTTAGGTTTGAACGTCTCTTTACGTATTTGCATGGGGGACGTTCTCTTACTGTTGGGCCATGGGTGTGTGGATCACGCTCAAATTGACCCATGGGGTGAGACCGACCGATCGGCCTGCGTGACTGGGCTCGGGCCCGAATATAGCCGACCCGACCAGATTTAATCTTAATGAAACATACTGTAATTAATGTTAACATTCATCATTTACTACTAATTTACAACTTTGAAAGCAAAATCTATAACTATCAAATATCAATAACATAAAATTTCAGAAATCTGTAGTTGACAAATAAAGTGAACATAGAAGCCTTATTAGAGATCTCACAAATAACACAACTGTAACTAGACTTATGGCCAATAATTCAACAACTAAAAATATAATAACATAGAATTGTGATATTTCAGCATTTCAAAAATTAATTGATGGTGATTTGCACTCAGAAAAGATAACAAATTAGTCCAATAAAACTAATTCCACCAATATTAACAAATCAAGTATAATTTAATTAACTGTAAGGTTCAACTTCAAATATTTAACCTAATTAAATTAGGTTTAATAAATTTTTTGAGCTCGATTATTAGTGAAAAAATTGTGTTAGGTTAAATCAAAGTTAATGAGTTAAATTATATTTAGTTTGACTTCAATTTGAATATTCAAATTCGATAAAAATAAAAGTTAAACTAGATTTTTTTTCTAAGTTTGAATTAAATTCTTAAAAAACCAACTGCAAGTCTATAGGGACTTTTGGGTGTTCTCTTTAGACCAAGTCATTACTTGTTATGATTACTTAGCTTCTTATGGCTTAAGCAAGTCTTCTTGGAATGGCTTAATTAGTTTCTAAAATTTAGATTAAAAGAAACATGTCTCTCCCGTAGCTTAAGAAATTTTTTTAAAAACTCTTTTGATCTTTAAAATTTTCTTAAAAAAATCCTTATAATTCTCCAAAAATAAAAACCCTTCTTTTAAAATTTATTTAAAAACAATATTGAAAAACATGCAAAATAAACATTAGATGTAAACTATTCAAATATCACTAATATGATAATCTAATATAGCTTACTAATTTAATTCGAATTAAATTAATAATTTAAGATAATTATAATAAACCATTAGTTTAGATCAGATTTAATTAATTTAGTTCAAATTTTATAATTGAATGAAATCGTCATATAGGCAACATTTAATTAGTACAAACATGCATATATTTCATTATTATTATTTTTGATCGGGAGAAGAGATTAAAAAAATTAATTTTTTTTTGTAAATTTCTTAAAATGCAGAAGATATTTATGTCCTTTAACTTGAAATTTATGTCCTTTAACTTGAAATTTATCGGAAACATCTAAAATTTGAAGGTCTCGAGTCCTCATAACCTTATAAGAGCTTATAATTTTTATTGTGTATTTGGGCAGAGTTAACCTACTAGTAACTTTATAAGAGCTTGTAAAAAGTTGTAGGTGCTAAGGGACTTCAACAAATAGATTGTGATTGTGAGCACACATGATTGAGAAAAGTTACCCATTACCAACTGATTGAAGGATTATTGTTAAATGTTCAATAATGTCTTGAAAGAAAAGAAAACCTAAAAATAAAATCAATTGAAGTAAAGAGATTATGCAATGAGTGTCCCGACAAATTAACACAATGTGGAAAGACATGGAGAAACTAAATCAAGCGAGGAAGAAACAGACTACGTTATAAATGAACCAGTAAAATACAGTAGGTTTACAAGATTTGTACACTAAGATCTGTGCTAATCTAAGCGACCGTTCTCTCTGTAATCTAAGCCAATTAGCTACATCATCTCGAGTTACCGAGGACATAGACAAAAATGGCGTCTGGAGCTTTTTGGGGTTTCAGTATCGTTTCAATTATTCGAGAAATCTTGTTTAGAAACCAAACCCGGTTCAAATTTATGTCGAAGCCGTACAAATATCCCAGACTTGGAAATTTCAAAGAGCCTCCAGACAAAAAACTCTACTTACTCATCACAAGTAATTGTCTTCAACTAGCTTCTTCAATTCCTCGAGCCTTTTTATAACCTCCGGATTCATCAGGTCCCTGGCTTCCCTTATGAGAGTCCCTTCCTGACTAAAATGGTAAGCATCCACCACAGCCTTGATCCAGGTATGTAACTTTTCAGGTGTCCTATAAGATTAGTAAACCCATTATTTAGAACAACACCTCCCTACATGGAATCAACTGATGACAATCCTAAGCTCAAACATCATAAAATCATCAGAGAAACCCTATCTGTCCTTGATGCTATCAATAAATTACTCATTTTATAAACTAGAAAGAGGAGGAGCTTGAATTCTAGATTTTATAGGCCAATCATTTCCATAGATAAACTTGGTCACAATAAACCAAAGCAAAAGGACTTTTAAATACATACGTGTAGAGGCAGTCTACATCCTTTCCTTCAAGTTCTTCTCCTGGTGTAAATGCATCTTCTAACCCACACAACAGCTCATCAGGATCCTTAATTTTGAGAAGATACTTCACAATTCTAATTTCCTTCGGCATTTGTCTCTGTAGATTGCCTACCGCAGTCTTGTACAGATGATACAACACATCCTTCACCTGCAATGCAGGACGAATGATGAATCAATAATTTTTATTTGGTTTCTTCCCAAGAACAATTCTGGCCATACAAAACCAAATTAAAATTAAATAATTTACTGGGTGATTTGACATAGTATAATCATAGATGCTTTCTCATGAAACCATGCAAACATCCAATATTTATTAGCATAGTCCTTCTCTTGGATAATTAACTCTCTCTTTCCATACAATCTTTTTTCTCTATGTAACTTGAATCAGAATAAACTAGGGAGGAATGAAGGCTCCTTGGTTTAGCATATTTTTCAGCCAGGTTACATGACAATATTCCACTAGAATATAAATAAATAAATGATCAGATACCGCATCAACAGCCAGAAGTACCAAAGTGAGGCATTTGTTTGAGCTACTGATCATTTTACCTCATCTTTTGTCATGTTAGATTCTTTGGCAGCTGACCACGCTTTGGTGATCATCATAACTAATGTAGAATCAAGTTGCTTCTTTTCAGCCAAATCATCTATCTTCCTACAAGCAACATCTAGGGAAGGAGAATTGACAATGTCTTGAAGCTTCAACTCTGCCACATTTAATGCTTCAATGCTTTCCATGGCACTATCATATGCTTGCACAGCAGCTATACATTCATTTCCAAGCTTTGCCAAATCTTGGAACACGTAATAAGAAAATAAAGGAAGTGTCATTGACATGACTGCTAATATTCAAACACAAAAAGATGTCCAGGGACTCGTACAGATTAGTTTTGATTGGTTGCATGAAGCTACATAAATTAATTCTGATTAAAATAAGCACATAATTTAATATCATAAACAAAATATCGAAGCTGTCTCTGATAATTTCAGCAATGAGCTGAATATTTGCAGATATTATCAAGCTACATTCTGAAGCTTGATGCTATCAACAAAACATTCTCATGTGGTAATTTATTTAAGAAATAGCAAAGTAGAATTGGCGTTGAGGATTCTCCAAAAGTTCGTTTGAGGGTCAATATCACATATTTGAGCTGTCATAACTAATAGTGAAGCTCTAAAGCTTGCATAATTGAATTTGAACCCCATGAAACATCCAAACAAAGAGGTGCAGTCTCACCGCTCTGCTCAGTTGGGTTGTCATGATATGATTGAGCGACAGTGTGAAGATGCACAAAGAATTCTTTTGTGAAATCTTTCCGACGACTGGCGATAACTTCACCCATCTCAGATGGCGCATTCCTGATCACTTGAAGAAGTTCATTGTGTCTCTGTACATCTTCATCAACCTGTTAAAAAGAATGGGGTAGCATAATATACTGAAAAACATGCATCTTAAATAATAAAGTGCCACCATCCAACGAAAATGCTAACTTGCGTTGGCAAAAACAATCAAAGGGTACCTCCTTCAACTTCCTAGCAAGGCGAAGTAGATTATGCTTCATCCCAGGATTATCTTCAGAATCTGCTCGCTCCTGACACCGTTTGAAGAAATGAGGACGAATGTTGTCCCATTCCTTACTAAAAGCGAGTAATCTTCTCCAGTCAGTAGGGGTGGACTTATCAACCATGAAAACCTCGATCAATTTGTCACATACTCTACTCATTTTCCCCTCTTCTTCCACACCATCCTTCTCACCGCCACTTCGCCTCGGACCATCGTCAGCATCAGAAACCGGCGACTTCCGTCCAACTTCACTTGCGCCGCCAAGGATAGCAGCGGGAGACGGTTTCCTTCGAAAGCCAGCAACGTTAAAGGTCAAGCGACAACCTAGACTTTCCGAAGCACGGAGGAAGAACACCAATTAAATCCCAATCCGACATGACAGTTAATTAACGAAACAAAACAGAGTGACTCACCGGTGAAATAAGAAGAGAAATTAGGGTTTCTAGGTGAACATCTAAAGAAGGGAAAAGAAGGAGAAGCTATGAAAGAAGCTCTTAGAGGTAAGCAAGAGGCTTGCAACTCCATGACGACTACGACTCACACACAAAGAAGCTAAGAAAGGCTTCAACTCTTAAGTTTCGAGGCTTATGTAACAGACAGGATGCCACAAGAAATTCGGCAGATTTTACCTCTGATATTTTCTTTTCATAGGGGTAATTTGGTCACTTCATTTAACTTGAAGAACCTTGACCACTAGGCCCCCCACCCTCCTCAGCTGGCTTGGTCGAAACTGGTTGTTTATTTTGGCGGGAATTTCCGGAGAAATGCTCTCAATGACGTGCCTCTCGCCGGCTAATGTCAATATTTTTCAGCAGCCTTCACTTTTCTCAGAACCAAAAATCTTTTCAGGAAGAAGAAGAAACTATCCTAACTGTACAACTTTTACACGTTCTTGTTGCTTCTTTTGTCAGAACGACGGGTATTGGTCAAAACAGTTGGTTGGTACTTGTATCCCAGAGGAGACCCACGATACCGATTTGTCAACTACTTCTTCTGTTAGTCGGGTCTTCAACTATGATTGGATTACTCTTTGTCTTCAGTCGTGGTGTGGGATACAAGATGTTAGAAAGATACACACGGTTATTTTGAAATTTAGTGAGTCTAACACGTATCTCTTTAACAATTTGATATGTGCGTACTTGAAATTGGGTGCGTTGTTGGAGGCACGAAAAGTGTTCGATGGAATGCCGGAGCGAAATGTTGTTAGTTGGACCGCGATGATTGATGGGTACTTTAATTTAGGTCTGGATGATGAAGCGTTAAGATTGTTTGGTGATTCTGTAAAATGTGGGGTGAGGGGAAATGGTAAGACTTTTGTGTGTGTGCTGAAATTGTGCAGCAGGAGGCTGGATTTTGAGGTGGGGAAGCAGGTTCATGCATGTATTGTAAAGGGTAATTGGAGCAACTTGATTGTAGATAGCGCTGTTGTTTATTTCTATGCCCAATGTGGTGATTTGATTAGTGCATTTGGTGCATTTGATCAGATGGTGGAACGGGATGTGGTTTCTTGGACAACTGTGATTGCCGCTTGTTCACAGCGAGGGCATGGAGCGGTCGCCATTGAAATGTTCTCAAGGATGTTGAGTGAAGGATTTTTGGGCAATGAGTTCACGGTCTGCAGTGTTTTGATGGCTTGCGGGGAAGAGAAAGCTTTGAAATTTGGGAGACAATTGCACGCTGCAATAGTAAAGAGGATATATAAAGTTGATGTATTTATCGGAACTTCTTTGGTAGACATGTATGCAAAATGTGGGAATATCTTAGATTCAAGAAGAGTTTTTAATAGAATGAGAAATAGAAATACTGTTACATGGACTTCCATCATAGCGGGTTATGCAAGAATAGGGCTTGGTGAGGAGGCCATAGGTCTATTCCGGGTGATGAAGAGGCGAAAAGTGATGTCGAATAACTTGACCATTGTGAGTGTCCTCAGGGCTTGTGGCTCAATCGGGGCCTTGGTGACCGGCAGGGAACTGCATGCACAAATAGTCAAGGATTGCACTGTGTCAAATGAATACTTAGGAAGCACTCTTGTGTGGTTCTACTGTAAATGTGGCAAGTCTCGCATTGCCTCAAGAGTCTTGCATCAAATGCCTCTGAGAGATGTTGTCTCGTGGACTGCCATAATATCGGGTTATACATGTCTTGGTCATGAGCCTGAGGCTCTTAGATTCTTGAAAGAAATGATGGAGGAGGGTGTAGAACCCAACCCATTCACTTATTCTTCAGCTCTAAAAGCTTGTGCTAATCTTGAAGCTCTCTCACAGGGGAAATTGCTTCACTCCTTTGCCAGCAAGACCTCAGCCTCATCAAACATGGTTGTGAGCAGTGCATTAATTCATATGTATTCCAAATGTGGACATGTATCCGATGCATTTCAAGTTTTTAACAGCATGCCAAACCGAAACTTGGCTTCTTGGAAAGCTATGATCATGGGTTATGCCAAGAATGGACGCTGCAGAGAGGCTTTGAAGCTCATGTATAGGATGCAGGCTGAGGGTGTGGAGGTGGATGATTATATATTTGCAACAGTCCTTGGTGCTTGTGGCAATCTAGAGTGGGAAGTGAATTCTTCATCTGGTTATTGCTTGCTGTCCAGCTGATATACCAGTTGTGAATAGTTTTTGACATGTTAGAAGAACATTTCTTGGCTGGGAATCCTTTCTCTGCTGCAGAAGCAAAAGTCTTAATTTAGGAGGACTTGCTCGATGGTTTGTGGCATTCAAGACCATTGGAACAACTTGATTGATTCCAACCGCTCTATAGCCTGTATATTGTAGTCATCTTACATGAAAATCGTCATGAGTAGGCTTCATAATTAACTATTAGAAGGATCTTCGTTGCGGAAGCTGCTATCATTTTGGTTCTGGGCTCATGAACTTGGGTGATGCCCAGTGACGGAAGCGAGAGTTTGTACAATTGTACATGAAACACTAGTTTTTGTTTACTAAATGGTGGTGTCATTAAAATGAGAGACTGTTTCTGAGAAAGAAATGCAATGTAAAATCCTAACTAGATTTCAAAATTAATACAACGCAGGGCAGGTGCAAGGTTAAAGTGATTTTATTGATTCTGATAATTAAAAAAAAATCAAGAAAAGTAGATAAAGTTTCAATCTAAAGATTTTCTCCAATGGAAAAGTCACGGAAAAATTAAAGGTGCGCTTCGTGAATGTCACATGAGTACATTGGGCTTTTTACTTTTTAGACCTAATAATTTTTAATAGAAAAAAACTCACTTAGACGAGAACGGTTGAAGAAATTGATTCAAGAAGCCCATAGACTTCCCGCTTCTCTCGCGTTTTGTTTTCTGTGCATGTGAAAGTCACATCTTAAGAACAACAGGCAGCGAGAGAGAGAGAGATAGGAGGAGCCAATAAAGTACTGTTTCTAACTTCTTGTAGATTTTTTTTTATCATATGTAGTTGTAACTCTCCTCAGATCTTCTTCTTCATGTTTTTGCAATTACTACCACTCAGTGTATTCGCAGGACACGTTTCACACGTTGCTTGATCTCTGCTCTTCTACAGATCCGTAAGTCTTCTTCCCCCATTTATTTATTTTACTGTGTTCTCATCCTTTGCTTTCAATCTTTAAAGGGAAGTGTAAAAGCCTAAAATTAATGTTTACTGTTGCTTTGTGCTTTACTAATAATTTCCGGGCATGCTGTTATCTTTGTTTCGTTAATCCGTTTTCGTACTCTTCCTTGTTCAGTTTCGATTGTTTGCATTATTATTTTTCTGTTATTATGTTCATAAGGCAAAATCCATGTTTCTTTGTCTGGTTCTGAGTTTTGCCTTTCTATTATTGGTGGGCAAATTTTATTTTATGTTAGGGGCGCAGGGTAGATGTGTTTTGTTGATGACATGGGGTTTTGAGGGGTTTCTCTCTTTCTTTCATGTGATTACCTTGTCATTTGGGAGTACATATTTGAAGATACATTTAGTGCCCAAAAAATTTGGCTTCTTGGCCACATGCTTTCTTCTTTTTTCTTTAGAATTCTTTCAATTCTAGATATTTTGGGTTATGTTGGACGTTGGATGCAGATGAGGTGGGTTAAGCATAGCATGTCTCTTTTAAAGGTAGGTCTGGGAGCTCTTTTATTACTAATTAGATATCTATGTACAAGGTTGCCAGGTGATCATGTTTTCATAGAATAGTGATACTGATGTAGCCACTAGTCCATGCGTCCTACGTTAGAATTGTCGCTGTGCTTATAGTATGATGTTGACTGTTCATTGTTATTTGAAGGGGCATGGCAAGATTTGGTTTGGACTCCTTGGACTAGAAAGTTCTTGATTGTTCTTTTCTAAAATGTTGTTTTTCCCTTTGAACGAAGGAAATTTTACTTTTCCTCTTTTGTCTTTGGGATCTTCACTTCGTTTCATGTTCTACGCTGTGAGATGTGGTGTTGGTGGGAAAGGATGATGCTATGTGGGGCGGTGAACTCTGAAAATTAGTAAACCACATTAAATTTATTTTGGGTACTTTGGATGACATAATTCTGCTGTCAATCCTGTGCTGTATAAATAATGTATGTTCTTCCTGTCTTATATGATTATATGATTCAGAATGCACTCTTTATAGAACAAGCTTATGTTTGTGTATGATCTTATGATTTCCTATAGCTAAGCAGTCTTCTTTCTGTAACTTTGACATTTTAATCCTGTGCATATTTCAGGATATCTGATATAACAGAAGCTGAAAACCTTGAAGTTGCTGAGAATGCTTTTATGAGTTTTGTATTCTGAAGTTGATGTGTTGCCCTCTTTGTGGAAATTAACATGACAGATACAAACATGGAAACTTCTTCAACATCTGGAAAGCTGGAGGGAGGTGACATTCATGTCCGAAGCGATGATCTAGAGGGCGTATCTGAGGAGATGACTGCCCACAGCATCACTAAGGTTGAGTCCAGATATGACAAGGATAGTGAAGAACATAGCATCAGTGAGAAGAATGTTGAGAGTGCTCTGGATGATTCTAGTTATCATGCAGAAAAACAGGTAGGCACTAAACATAATGTCTTAGACAAGAGGGATGAGATTGGACATATACAATCTATGTCTGAAGGAGAAAAGCTGAACAATGAGGTTCAACAATCTGATTTTGGTGACAAGATGGATGATAGTAGGGGCAAGGATGAAGAAGAAACAAAACGAACTATAGAGACAGTTCTAGGTGAGGAGAAAGAGCCAGAGCCTGTTTTTGATGGAACTGAATTTTCTGGGATGGAAGCTAACAGAGGTTCATCTATTTATTCGTTGGATGCTGATGGTGAAGATGATACCTCTGCATGGCCTGAGAAGGCTGTGGCTCTTAAGAACTTTGTCAAGGAGAAGAGTGCCGTTGCTGTGACCAGCTTAATTCGGGCTCTTTCCAGAAAAAGGGATGGAATGGAAGAAATTTCTTTGGGGGAAGAAAAGGAAACACCAGATTCAGCCAATGACAGAGAAAATGCAGAAGTTTCTCCAAAATCAGTGGACAGATCTTGGAATCCACTAAATTATCTCATGAATTCACGTGATGCTGATGCAGAAAATAAAACTGTGAAGGGAGCTAGAGTGACTGAGGAATCACACCAACCTATAGCCATGAAAGGAAGAATTATTTTGTATTCAAGATTAGGGTGCCAAGATTGCAAGGAGGCTAGGTTGTTTTTGCACAAGAAAAGGCTCAGATATGTTGAGATCAATATTGATGTATACCCAAGTAGGAAGCTGGAGCTAGAAAAGTTTACCGGGTCATCTACTGTTCCTAAGGTGTTCTTCAATGAAATTGTAATTGGGGGCTTGACTGAGCTCAAGAGCTTAGATGAGTCGCAAAAGTTTGAAGAGAAGATTGAGTACTTAGTCACTGAAGCACCGTCATTTGAAGCTCCTTTACCGCCTCTTTCTGGTGAAGATGATGCTTCTAGCAGTGGATCTATGGATGAACTAGCTCTTATTATTCGAAAAATGAAAGAATTTATAGTTGTTAAGGACCGGTTTTACAAGATGCGAAGGTTTGCCAACTGTTTTCTAGGTACAGAGGCTGTAGATTTCCTGTCAGAAGATCAGTATCTGGAGAGGGAAGAGGTCGGTTGGTATATTCAATTTCTTCTCCTTTGAACATGTATGGTATTTATTGTTTTGGAACTGCAAGTTTAGGTGACATGAATCCTGTTCTGGGATTGATTTAAGTAAAATTGTTACTTTTGCATAATGCAGTATGAATTGTTTCCCTGGCAATTTTGGAAGCTTTTAGTTTAAGAGTGTTTCAAATTTTTTGGTGTAAGAAGGTGAACTCAATTTGGTTAGAGGGTGTGTTGGATGTTCTAGATGTTTCTGCTTGAACTATAGAAAAACTGAACATGGGTGGCTAACGTTTGACTTTTGAGAAGTCAGGTTTCTAGGAATTGCAATAGTTTCTTGTGAAATGATGTTAAATAGTTAATTTCATCTTATATATTACCTCAAATGCAACTTCATTCCACTCTTAGAAGTTACTACATAATTATGAGCAATCTCTTAGACTTGATTAGCATTATACCATTCCAAGGGCATTGTAGTTTTTAGTGTCTATCAAACTCAGAGGTGAGGTAATGCTTTTTGGTGATTTTTATTCAAGATGATGGACAAAAACTTCTACTTTTGGATGCAACTGTACGGAGTCCTTAGTTTGAAGCTAGTGGCTTCCTTCTTTTTTGTATGATCAGGGATGTAAATGCTACGTATATTGAAGCTCATAAACATCATACCCTTACCATTGGTAATTGCTTAAATTACACATGGACCATCCAAAATAATGGGATTATATGTCTTTTGTTGGCTTCATTGTTGTCTTTGTTTTCATCAACTTGATGCAAAGTTTCATGCATATCATGTCTTATCAATTCTGCTGTATACATGTCCCGAATCTTTCTGTGACAAAACAGTGTTTGATGGATCATTTGAATTTTGTGTTTGTTTAATTCAAGAATTAATCATCTAGTTGTTAGAACAAAGCTCCAAACCTAACAAAATTCCAAAGTTAGATTCGGTGATATGATTTTGAAGTTTTCCCCTCCACATTGTGTAACAAGCAGGCCGTTGAATTTGGACAGAAACTTGCAAGCAAACGTTTCTTTCAACATGTTCTGGAGTGAGTCCCTGGAAATTGCAATATTTGCTAAGTATTTTTGAAATTCTTCCTATGTCCCTTTTCCTTATTCCATTCTCATCATTTACAAGTTTTTTTTTCCATGATGCTTGATCTTATAGTGAGAATCTGTTTGAGGATGGCAATCATTTGTATCGTTTCCTGGATGATGATCCTGCTATATCATCTCAGTGTTACAACATCCCCAGGGGTATAATTGAGGCAACGCCTAAACCCATAACAGAAATTTCAGCAAGGCTGAGATTTTTGGCTTATGCTATCTTTGAAGCCTACATATCTGAAGATGGAAAGCATGTTGACTATAGAAGCATTCATGGAAGTGAGGAATTTGCAAGGTTTGATGCAACTTAAATGTCTATATTTTTAGACTCTTATGGCTATTTTTTAACTTAAATTTTCTAGGTATCTGCGAATAATTCAAGAGCTCCAAAGAGTAGAATTTCTAGATATGCCAAGGGAGGAGAAGCTTGCTTTCTTTGTAAATCTCTATAATATGATGGCTATCCATGGAATATTGGTCCAGGGCTATCCAGCAGGAGCATTAGAAAGGAGGAAGTTGTTAGCGTACTTCAAATATGTGATAGGCGGGTGCACATACTCACTTTCAGCCATTCAAAATGGCATTTTAAGGGGCAACCAGCGGCCACCTTATAACCTCATGAAGCCATTCAGTGTGAAAGATGAACGCTGTAAGGTGAGTTGTAATTACTGGCTTGCATTTGATGTTCAAGGTTGTGATTCTATGGACCATTACATCATCCTTGGAGAGTTGCATTTACAGTACAGATGTTTCCTTGATCTCTGTAGTTTCTCTTATATTTCTTCTGTTAAATGTTCTGGTGCGATCGGCTGTGAACAGTGGGAGGTGAGGCTAACTAGCAAGCAATTGCTCTTTGTTTCCGTTTTATTTCTGGCACTATAATATGTGAACTGCATAATGCTTCATATATAATCAAAATATGATATTCTTGACATTCTTGAATTTGGTGATGAGTAAAGAGGAAACTAACATACACACTCTTTTGGAAAAATTAATAATTTCTTTATGGTTGTCCTTTCATCTTTTCTGAAAGCATTTTCTTTGGTTAAGTTTCAGGGCCTTGTTTCTAACTATTTGAAATTAATTTTTTATATTGTTCCTTTCTGGTTCTGTTGATCTTTATCTTTTTTTCAATATCAGGGAATATATGCTGAATTCTGAAATGCCAAAACATTTGTTTGGAATTTATATTTTAATTTTCGTTTTGTTTGTTTTAGGAGGATAGGTGCGGAGTTGGAAGGTACTTTTTTCTGTGGTAGGGTAGTGAAGAATAATGTGCACATAATGGTCTGCTTACTGCAGCGCTTATGCATCAAATTTATGTCTGAGTTGGCGATTGAGGAGTTCCTTTAGGCAGCAGCTTTGATCACAAATAATTTATGTCCAGAGTTTCTAATGTTTTATCCTGATTTATGCTCTTTTCAGATGGCCCTTCCATACCCGGAGCCTTTGATTCACTTTGCATTGGTTTGTGGCAATCGATCTGGGCCTGCACTTCGATGCTACAGCCCGGGGAATATTGATAAAGAGCTGATGGAGGCAGCCCGTAATTTCTTAAGAGGTGGTGGCTTAATTGTTGATTTGAATGCCAAGGTTGTATATGCCAGTAAGATACTCAAATGGTAAGCCATTTTGCTACATAGCTTAATCTGAATTATTCTATCTAGTTTCTAAAGATTGATGTGTTCTTGAAAAGATGGTTGTAATGCAATTTTCTGTCTATCGCGCACAAATACATTAAGACCTCGTGTGTGCATGAACAAGAGGCTAGAAGATCCGAATCAAAGTGTGGCAGCATAGGAACCAAATTAATTGTGTTACACACCAACAAACGGGAATATAACCAATTCTTGTTTTCCAACTTCTCAACTGCACCTTAGTTATAGTTACTTTTTGTATCACAAAAACTAAATAAAGTTTTGATTGAATTTTGAGACCTGTATTTGAGAAAACCTTCAAATTTTAATGGTTTGTAATGATGATAGACCTGAAGATATCTTCTCTGTTCAATAGCTTATGGCAATTACATTCATGTTCACACATATATGGTATCGTGCTTAAGATATTTTGTGTTTTCCATGATCCTCTTCAGCTCCTTGACATGTAAATAAGTTTTAACAAATGACAACCATTAAATATTTGACTGTCGACTATGCTTTAAGTCATTCTCGTCTATTTCACAACTAATGGGTTTCTTTTGATATCTGTTAAATAGTACTATTTTTTTGTACAGGTTTAGCGTGGATTTCGGAAAGAATGAAGTAGAAGTACTTAAACATGCGTCAAACTACCTGGAGCCAACCGATTCTGAAGCCCTGCTAGAGTTGCTGGCCAATGCGCAGCCAAAGGTGATATACCAACCGTACGATTGGGGTTTGAACTGCTAATGCTAGTTGTCAGTGCCTTGTAAAACATAGATTGTAGCTTCCTTTGTACTACAAAGTTTTACTTGAACGTCTACTGTTAGGTACAGAAGTAAAAATACATCATTCGGAAATTGACTTGCAAATATACCTAGGTGCTAAAAATAACCTTTTGCATTTTTGAACATTGGGCAGGTTCTACATAAATGTAGTGTAATGCAAATTGAAATCGTTTTTATATTAATTTTTTTTCAAATTACATTATGACTAGACACAAGCTTAAATCCTTGAACACAGTTACAAATTTTCTGAAACGCCAGAGTTACTTGACAATTCCGTCATTACCTGCCAAGATCATGTATTTGTCTTTTCTTGTAAGGTTGGTGCACTTAAAACTTAGTGCGTTGGCAATTTGATTCTGCACCTGATTGGCAATTTCAAACTTCAAAGCTCCACCCATATCACGGCATGCTGAACATGGCAATTTTTTGAGAATCCTGATGAAATATTCAGGACATGGATTCAGGAAGTGAAATAGTGGATCAAAACATTTGAGTCCGCTAGCTGTTGATCCATAAAACATGCTCGTTTTCACATCTATGGCAACAGGAATTATCTCATCGGCCATCTCAGCAAATAATGGGCTAAACCTGAGTAGATATGGTTCCCTGCAAGTTGTCCCTTCCGGGCAAACCACAAGGTCGCCATGTCTCAACATCTTATCCATCAATATCTTGTCTTGTTGTCGGTCCCTAGTTAATCGAACTGTCCTGAGTGGAGAAATTATTTCATTAAATCTGCTCATGCTGTAGGTCACAGCAGATACAGGCTTCGTAAGAGCCAACGAAACATATATTGGGTCTAGTAGTGTTCTGTGATTGCAAGCATAGAGTACGCCTGTGGCTGTGGGTTTTCCGTTTTCTTTGGTTGAGGTAAAAGATTGCTTTGGTTTGGTTACGGTTGTTCTTGTTCCAGTGAAAGCCAAGATAGGAGAAGAAATTTCGTAAGGTAACAGTAAGCCTATAACTATCCTGAACACGGCAAGCAAGACTCCAAGCGGAAGCCACATGAACATGGCGAGGGTTGCGAGTGGAGTTGGCAAGAAAGCCAACCTGCCATCGTGGAAGATCAATGGCTTTGGGTATCTTGCCCTTGGAAGGATCTGCCAATTGCTTTTGTCAGCTTCAATCACCAAACAGACTTCCTGTTACAATGCAAACTTGGTTAGTTAAGCAAATGCCATTACTCATTAAACCTGAGTTTCTACTAGTCCTAGTGAGAGAGTTTCGATTTTCGACCTTACAGTGTAAGTCGAGTTGCCGATGAGTTGATTTGGAGAAGCATCCAATAGCAACAACATGACGACCCGTTTTCTTCCCAGCTAAAAGCTCATTTACAGTAGACGATATTGTCTTTTTTTCCATCAATCCCACATAGTACCCATAATGTGCCTTCAGCTCTCGTCCCACAGCAGCCTCAGCCCCCAAGTAATCCCTCAAAACACCTTCAACCATGATCCTAGGCAAGTCGCTCACTGCTATCTTCCTCCCATATCTCATCACTAGATCAAAACCTTCTCGTCCAATATCTTCCAGGAAAAACTTGGGCAAAACAGCAGTCCCAATTCTGAATTTATCCTTTCTAACCCCGAAAAATGATATAAAAACCATAATCTTAAGGCCTAGCTCCTTGCGAACTGAACAAATAAGAGGGTATAAAAGAAGCAAGGCGAGAGCTCTCAAGAGCCCTCCACTCTCTAAGATCACGAGCATGAAGTAAGCAAACAATGAGGATGACCTCAACAACGTACCTTCGAAGTCAAAAACCACAGTTTGCTCCGAAAGTTCTTTGGAGTTGTGGACAAGGGAGGAGCGCTTTTGAAACGTGGTGAAGTTGGTTGCGCGGGAATTGTTAACCTTTGGTTGATGAGAGGGTAGAGTTCCTAGTCTATTAAGTAGTCTTGACAAAGACAGAAGGGTTTTGAGATTGAACATCGTCCCAAATTCAGCCATCTTTCTTTTGAACATCTCCTAACGAGAATGGTCCCTTATATAGACACATGTATTTGATTCTTGAACCAGTTTATAGGTTGCTAAATCCTCGTGTTTTTCTCAACTTTTAATTCTCTTGGAATCCCGAGGTAAAACAACTGAAGCTAGAAACAGATGTAAAATAAGATACAATTTAGGATATCATTTACGTCAAATGGGTCATAGATCTAAAAACCACCAGTGTTCATCACCAGTATTCATGCAACTTCCATCAAACTGTGGTAACAACCAAACTTTTCTAGTTCGTGCAAACAGAGGAACAGCAGCTGTTTCATAACTCCTAACTGTTAGAATACCAACTTCCAAATCTACTTACAACGCTGGCCTGTTGGGGCAGACTGCGTAATTAATTACTTTGATACAATTTATCTGCAGGAGGACACACTAAACTCCTTTTGAGGAAATGGTTAGGTAGAAATATTTCAACACACAAAAGATCCATGCATTTAGTTCATAATATCACTGAGCAATTTTTTGTTTTTTTGGTTTCATAATTTTCTTAAAAAATTATTATTCCTTCTATCACAATGTCCTCCAAAACTGAAGTTTTATTAATAAAAAAACTTTCATCTTTTATCTATGTTGGGCTAGTGTATATTATGAGAATGTTTTGACATTCTCCAATGTGAACCTCTAGAGAAGATGACGTATCCATATTGTATTTATTTCTCTACAACAGCTACAGTTTACAAGGTTTTATCAAATTTCGTGGTCCTTGTGCCCTAATCCATTGAATTAGTCTGTCCTGTGCTGATAATTTATTGGGATGAAGCTGACACGGTGTGCTTTTATTGGGGATACTCTTTAACAAAATAACTAATTATAAAATATGTAAAATAGAGTAGTTTGTCTTGCTTAAACTAAAAGAGACATGCCAAAACAGTACACCTAATAATGCAGATTCGTACGTGTCGTCCCTATCCTCGAAGAGAGCAACTGTGTTTTCCTTTTCATTTACTTACAAGTTAAAAATGGCAATAGCACTTGTTGGTAGTTGAGGGATTAAAACCTTAAAAGCTAGGGGAGACAACATATGAGCTTCAAGTATGATCAAGAATATCTTGTTTTTACCAACGAACCATACGACATTTAATTGTACGTATCGTAATTAAGTCAGTCTCTTTCTCAAATGTTAGAAATAAAGGTAGCACAAGTTAATAAATATGTAAGATAAAACAAGAACAAGAACGAGAAAATTTGAAGAATGCTTATATTGTTTAAGAAAGTTCCCTCAATGCATCTTATAAATGAAGTCCCTTGGATATTTATAGTCTTCCTCCTCCTCAATAGATGACTATGATCTATTTGAACCAAGGGCTCATAATCACTATCTAGAATTTTCTAAACTACTCTACATACTTTATGTACATTATGTAAATATCTACAACATTCTACAAGCTTCTATAATGTTTCATAATGTTCCACAATATTCCATAAGCTTCCACAAGCTTCTATAGTCTTCTACTATATTCTAGAAGCTTGCAGGGTCTTCTACGAGCTTCTACCATATTTCAGAAGCTTCTAGAATCTTCCATAAGATTCTAACATGTTCTAAAAGACTCTTTTGGACTGAACCTCAACTTGTGGGCTTCGAAACATGAGGAACGTGACATTTTCCCCCACTCATTTGGGCGACGCCCTCATTGCGTGCTCTTTGAATGTCGTGATCATGTCCCTATAATTCTATAATGTAAGCTCATGCTCCTAACTCGCCTCACTGTTAGGCAATCCCTTCTATTTCACAAAGTACTCCACGTAGATTGGATGGGAACCCCTCCTCTGTATAACTCGATGCACCAATATCTCCTCTATCTTGTGCTCATGAGAAGTAGCCATGGTCGTGGGTGCTCTTCTCGACTCGCCCTTACTTGGCTCCTCCTTATCGACATGATACGACTTTAATAAGCTCACATGAAAGATTGGATGCGTCTCTAAATGTGAACGCAATGTCAATTGACAGGTTAGCTTACTAACCCTTTTCTCCAATCGTCAAAGTGTGAAGAGTCATAGGTTGTTGTCATGTGGCAATCTCAAACGGACTGGCTCCCATTGACTCGCTCTTTTGCAAATTGTAAGAGGGTTGGGCAACATCAAGTAACTTGGCCTAATCATGTTGGTTAACACTCACATAATGCCTTAAAAATAACTCCAGCAATACATTCATCCTCTCAGTTTGGCTATCGGTTTAAGGATGAAAGCTTGTAGAGAAATTGAGCTTGAACCCCAATAACTTAAATAGCTCCATCCAAAACCTCCCAGTGAAGCGTCTCAATCACTCATAATCGTCTTCATTATGCCCTAATACTTCACCCCATGACGAAAGAATAGACGTGTACCATCATTGGTTGTAAATTTTGTAGGCACATGGATGAACACTCCATACTTATTGAATCGATCTACCACTACCATAATATTGCTACATCCCTTGGACTTTGGTAGGCATGTGATGAAATCCATGGAGATATTCTCCCAAGGCTTCTTTGGAATGGGAAATGACTCTAGCAACCCAGCTTGGTTATTTTGATCCACCTTGTACAAGACAAGTCTTCACATTATCATCATACTCAGTCTGAAGTCCCGTAATGAAGTGAGATTTATGGAGGTTTGATAGTACGCAACTTTACCCCTATATAATAAAGAGATTGTTTCCGGTAGACCTACATGCAGATATGACGATAAAAGAATGATGCAGGTTAAATAATAAATAACTACAACTGACACGTTAAAAAATATGTAAATAAAATTACAATAAATACATAAATAAATAATAAATAAAATATAAATATAACTCGACTTTTAAAAATAAAATATATTTTAAAACTAAAATATCATGAAATATATAATCTCTTTATCTGTAAAAAAATACCAATACCCTTATGATAAGAGAGCAATAAAGCATCAAAGAACTCGACTTTGACTTAACATGTAGAAACACAAAACGTCTGAAACCATAAGATCATTAAGCATAAAAATTCAATCTTGATATAAACCCAACAATATCAGATGCAAAGAGATCAACATAATCAAACCCAGAAAGCATTAAATACTAAATCAAACAAAGAAGCTAATATCAAAAGCAAAAAACCATAAAGAACATAAATTTTAAAAAATCCAACAAAACTTAAAAAACACCAAAGCAGAAGTGTGACACCCCACTCCCGTAAGAACCGAACCTGACATCGATGGGTGATATCCGAGTTCGTGCCCCGCGAGGGTGGCGTGCTAAAACACTCAAACAGTCAAAACTCAATACAAAGTATTTTTTAATAACGACAAACAAAATATGCAAAAATCAATACCAATTTGGGCCCAGATTCATTCATAATCATTTTCAATTGCCATTTGACCCCTTTCACAAATACAAAACATTTTAGTCATTTCGAAATACAAATTTATACAAAAGGTTGCAGAAAAAACAATTTGATATAAAACAGAGAAATGCAATGCAGACGCGAACTGATCCCTACCTCTATTCTTTACTTGAATGCTGTAAGTATACTCCCGTTGGCCTAACGGAGTATTCTTCTGATCCTGAAAAATATTTACAATTTTCGGGTAAGTTTTGCGAACTCAATGAATGATCATCATCGATGGCTCACCCAGTCACATAACACACCAAATCACATTCAAATCAGTTCACATTTCACATTAAATGGATATCGATATTATAATCCTATATGCATGAGACTCACATTTGTTCTTAATGTTGTTACCGAGTGCCTATCACATACTTATACAAATATTGGTCCATAGGGCTCAGTCAGAACAGAATTATGGAGCATAGCTCTACGTGCAAAATCAGAAATGACGGAGCAAGGCTCTACGTGGAAGCGCTCATATTGGCAACTCAAGTCACAATGCCTTTATCTGAGCATGCATTTTATGAAATGCATCAATCACATTTGCCAATATCATCGGACTGTAGTCTGACATTCAACATTAAGTTGAGAATCACATTTCATTCATAGACAAATGCACATTCAAAAACACACTTATCATCGGACTGTGGTCCGACATTTAGAAATCACATTATGCCTACTTATTTCATCTCATACATATACAATGAGCACTTCAATATTTCTTTCATACAACACATTCATCGGACCTCCTTTCTGTAGGTGTAAGTCGACTTGTATACTCGTGTAAGTCGACTTATTCGTGTACAGTACCGTAAGATTGTTAGAGTAATGCCCTAAAGGCAATCCCCTTTAGCGCATTTTGTTCATAGTCATGTACAGACTTTATGAATAAATAAAGCAAAGGCATATTTCATTTATTTGATGTTCATTTTATTATGA
>JANIHY010000006.1:17646308-17657220 GCA_027479065.1 Erythroxylum brevipes | reverse complement strand
CAACAGAATCGGAAAAGCCGCAATCTATTTAGACTAAATTATTTAATCTCATTAATTTCTTAATTGAAATTAATTCGTCACTTTGATAGATAACAATCACGGATTAACTAATCTATTCATCAATTTATCACCAAGTCGATCAATTAACAGGCCTCGTTAATCAACAAATACGGTGATAATAAATCGATTAAACCGTAGAGATCAGACAAACATAAGAGAGAAACAAAAGTAATTAAATCAAGGGAGTCTCATGAATTACACAAATCAAACGTTGGATACCTTGTCTAGATTAAAAAGTTAGCCACGCATAGCACTATTCTCTATCTACTGTACTCGACAAGCCTCTAGACCCACACCCAGCTGCTGCCATCCACTATCCTCCTTAATTGTGATAAAAATATATCTCCCAAACTGTTGTTGCCGTCCACCCTCCTTTTCCAAAAGTCTCTCCCTTTCTTGTAAAACACGTCTCCCCTTTGTGTAAAGTTGTCGCCGTTAATTTTCTTAGTCAGTCCCCTTATCCCCCCACTTTCTCTAGGTTTTCTTTCTTTCATTAAATGAAGTAGGTCCTCCTCTGTGGTCTTTTTAATGAACAAAGTGGGGCCTAATTAAATGTCAAAATAAGACTTCAATGGCTTCAGCATAACTTGACTTCGTTAGCAAAGAGGGTTGTTATTGAGGCCCAAATCCCAAGGTAATTAAGTTGAAATTCACAGGTAGTAATCTGCCAGCACTGTGTTACCTTCAACATGGTCATGTTGAAATCCTCTTCAGTTCCAAATTAGCCAATTTCACTCTAACTTGCATCACTTTGGTATTTCATCACCTAGAACGTATAAAGACACAAATTACTGTAGAAACACAAGCAAAAAATCACAAAAGCCTACCAAAAGAACATAAAACACAAAGAATTAACATGACAAAATGCAAGTTATCACTGAGAAGATTTAGCTCATTGACAAAGCTTGACAAAATTTTGAATATTAGCCCGCATTTGTTTCCAATAAAAATATGTAGCAATTTTAGCATGAGTACGAATTACTTCCGTATGCCCACTATGTGAACAACTGTGAAACTCTAATAAGATGCTCTGAATAACGTCTTAAAACTGATCTGGGATCACCAAACGATCCTTCCACCAAAGCAGCCTTTGTTTAAACTGATAATGAGGATAAGTGGCTGGGTTCAGCTGATAATGTTGGAGTAATTGCTGAGCTGTGGATCTAAAGCATCTTAAGCTGTGGATCTAAAGCATCTTGACCTTAATCTCATCAAAAATAGTAGCATGAGGTATATAGATAGCCATTTGGAAGTTACAGGAGAGAGCGTCCGCCACTTGATTTGTATTTTTAGGCTTGTATTCAATGGTATAAGAGAACCACAGCAACTTAAGTAACCATGCTTCTTGCTCTGGTGTTTGAATAACTTGTTGGTTAAGGTGTTTTCAACTGTGGTGGCATGTCCGGATGATGAAGTGGTGACCAAATAGATAATGCCAAAATTTAGGCACAACTTTAGAGATAACATAAAGCTCTTTAACATATACATACCACTTCTGCATTCGAGATGATAGCTTCTTTGAAAAATAAGCTATTGGTCTTTAATCTTGCGACAACACAACATGAATTCTCAAACCCCAAAGCATCTGCTTCTAACACAAGAAGTTCTTCAAAATTGGGAAATAATAGTGTAGGGGCTTTATGCTTAAGCTGAACAAAAGCATTTTACGCTTTTTCATTCCACATAAAACCATCTTTTTGTAACAATTCAGTCAAAGGGCTCGCTATAGATGCGACTTCTTGATATAGTGGCGATAGTACCTCATTAACCCCAAAAATGTTCGCACTTGTGTCACGAATGATGGGTAGGCCATTCTTCAACTGTTTGTATTTTTCCCAGATCTACTTCTACCCTTTGGCTAGAAACAATATGGCCTAGAAATGTTATTTTGGTTTTCCCAAATATACACTTAGAAAGCTTAGCATACAAACACTGTTGTTGTAAATGAGTTAATATTATTTTCAAGTGATCTAAACGAAGCATCCACCTAGAACTATAAAACAAAATATAGTCGAAGAAAACCAAAACAAATTTTTACCAGAAAGGCTTGAAAACTTCATTCATAAGAGATTGCAAAGTAGCAGGGGCATTGGTTAAGCCAAATGGCATAACTAATCATTCGTAATGGTCATGATGTGTGCGAAATGTTATCTTCGGGCGATCTTTAGGTCTTACTAATATTTGGTGATAGCTGGATCGAAGATCTAGCTTCGAAAAGAACTAAGATCCATAGAGCTCAAGTAACTCATCTTCTGTTGAAACTGGATATGAATCCTAAACGGTAATGGCATTCAAGGCTCGATAAGCCGTGCAGAAGCGCCAAATGTTGTTCTTTTTGTTGACCAATACCACAGGTGTTGAAAACATACTAGTATTGAGTTTAATGATTCCTTTACGCAGCATCTCCTCAACCATCTCTTCAATTTCAAACTTCTGAGAAAATGAGTATCTATAAGGCCTTACCTTAACTGTTATAACCTCATCCTGAAGAGGAATGACATGGTCGCGTGTGTTAGTGGTTAACCACCAAGGTGCTTCAAACACATAAATATGTTTATGTAACTACTTCATATCCTTGGATATATTAGCCGGTAGTTGAATGAACATATCAGCTTATGTAACTGGAGAGGTGGATATCAGAACATATAACTCAGCAATAGACTTGGTGGCTTGTATTCTCTGCATATGGTGGTATGTAGTAGGAATAGGAAGAGCATATTTTATGCCTTACAATGTCACCAAATGTTGGGCCCCGAATTTTTTTTTATTGATGTTACTAAGCATGAATTGTCTTAATTGTGTGTTTATGACTTAGTTTGATTAAATTGGCAGTGTTAGTGGATAATTGAGGTTTAATTAAGTTTAATGTGGTATAAGTGAAATAAAAGGGTAAAATGTGTGAGAGCATTTTGGGAAGATTGCTTAAGTTGGATAAGTTAAGGCTTTGCATAGGAGGGGTAATTTGGTCATTGCCCTTCCCTTTAGATTTAAGAAAGAGTTAGAAGGTAAGGAAAGAAAAAGAAGAAGAGAGGAAGAGAGGTGTCGTAGGTGAGAAGAAGAGAAGAGAAAATTGGGTTTTCGATCTTTGAGGTTTCCGACAAATTTGAAGCAATTGCTGGTAAGTTTGAGCTCATTCCTTTGTGTTGTGATTAGATTAAACCCTAGAATCATTTTGTATATGTTAGAATCGGTGGTTTAGGATTTAAAGGCAAGAATGGATAGATTTCTTAGGTTGATATTTTTGTGACTTTTTTTAAGGTGTTAATGGGTTAGAAATGTAGTATAGAACTTTAATCAAGGTTTAGGTGTGTTGCATTTGCAAAAGGGAAGGATTGAGGCTAGTAAATGCTGGAAAAATCAGGTTCGGATACGTTCTCCAGACCCGCACGTCGTGACGTGCTCATGAGAGTTCGAGGAAAAATGAGAGTTCGAGGAAAAATGAGAGTAAGAAAAGAAAAGAAAAAAAAAAGAAAAAAAAATTCACACCGGATTTCGGATATGTCTTAGTTTAGATTTCCAACGCGACGCTTCTTTAAGATGATTTTTGCACGGATGTCGGACATTTGTTAAGTATCGATTCCGCTCCGCTGTCATTTGCTTCTGTTTCTTTTCGCTTTCGTCTCCTTCGTTTTCCGTTTTTCGTTTTCCAGTTGGGATCCGGTTCCCGGATCGGGTCCCAACAATAAAGCTTAGTTTTCTTTTGCAACTAAGACAAATCATAATGATGATATATCTCTACTTATAGACTTTGTTTTCTAAAAACACAATTTCTTCCACTAATGCATATTCTTCATATTGTAAGTTTTTGTAAACATAAATACCTTAGTTACATTATTTGTTTCAATTTTGTGTAAAAAAACAATTCATCTATTTTTATTTTTGTCAAAACACCTCATTTAAACATCTAGAAAATATACTCGAACCAAGGACAAGTCAAAGAACTATAAAAGGCATATTTCAATTCCAAATCTTTTAGGAAATGTCATTATTTTTATCAACAATAGTTAGGTAAATTCTTTGTCTGTTAAGGATATAGTGGATTGCCAACTCCCTTATTCTCTTATTAGAACTAATTCTCTTCTTTTTCTAAACACTTAGTTTGTCCATTGTATCTATGATTAAAGAACCAAAAACCTTTATACAAGCATTAATGTATCCTACTTAGATTCAACCAAAGCATTAAAAGTTGGAGCCTTTGAAAAAAATTATATTTTTGAATTGATCCATTTTGCCAACTAGAAAAAAAAAACAATTGGTATCAAATGAGCTTATAAGGATAAATATAAACCTGAAAGGTCTATTGAAAAATGTAAAGTAAGATTAGTTATTAAAAGATACAATTAAGCTAAAGTTTTGAACAACATGATTCATTTTTCTCCGATTGTAAAAATGACCACTATTTGGTTATTTGTGCCTTTATTCATTACAAACTAATGATAAATTCACCTATTAGACATCAATAGTATGTTGTTGAATGAAGATTTGGATGAAGAGGTTTATATGAAAACACCTAATCATTATTAAAGATCTAAGGAAGGTTAGGTTTGTTTTCTTAGAGATCATTGAATGGCCTAAAGTAAGCTTTTAGAAAGTGGAATAAGAATTAACAAATTTTTAGTCATCTTTAAGTTTTGCTTAGTCCTTAAGTGATTTTTTAAAATGAATTAATTATCATTAACTATAGAAAACTTATATCAATCATTACAACTTTTCAAAGATCTACTTCAAACTATATATTAATACAACAACTCAAAGAGAAATTTGATAAATTAGTTACTTCAGTTTATAAAAGCCATCTATTTTTTTGCTTTGATAGACGAAGAGTTGTGAGCATTTTTGGCAATTAATACAGATCTGATCCAATTGGTAGTATATTTACTAGTTGATTTTTTTTATAGCCATAGGGAGTAAATAGTAGTAGTGAATGTTGTCTTGTAGATCACTCCATTGTGCTTCTAGTTTTTTTCTTTTCCATTGATCAATTTGAGAACTTCAGACTAGTCATAAGTTGTACAATTATCTACCAGATTGGGCATGATTCTGTTCCAAATTGTTTTGGAATATCTGCATTGAAAAAAAGTGCTCTTTATCCTCATCTACTTCCTTGCATAATTTACAAACTAGATCAAATGAACCAAACTATCTGTTTTCAGTTTTGAGTTTGTTTTTGATAACCAACTAGGTGATTATAGACCCTTTAGGATTAAAGGAGTTCTTTCATAACACTCAAACCAGGGAAGTCTCTCCGTTATCCTAGAATAGTTTATAATAGGAGTTGTTAGATCCCCTCTCTCAGTCATAACACCCTTTTAAAGTCTGCAGTCAAATTAACATCATCCTCTCTCTGTCATTATGTAATTTAAAGACATTACTGAAGAATGGAATTAAATCCTTTGAAGCAACCAAACCATATACCATTCTGAATTAGTGAGGAAACTCTTACATTGAGGGAAATTATGTTAATCAGTTGAGCAATCTCTCTTTTGTATAACAATGGAGTGAAATCATTCTAATTTTCAAACTAGATCCATATGTTATCTCCATTCCCTAATATGTTTTTAACCAAGGATAAACCTTGTATCTCAGCTTTAGTATGTGATTGAAACTCCAAGAAATGTCCCTAGTATCTGCCAGAAATTTTGGTTTCTAAGGTATGTTCCATTAACCCACTTGATCCTTATAGCATTTTTATCTGAGAATAACCTTCATATCCTTTTGCAAGTCAATACATTTTGCATTAAAGGGATAAGAGCAATTCCTAATTCACCTTGAGTTTTTGGAATTATTAATTCACTCCTTATAACATAATCCCCATTTACATTTTCTGCTTTCCCTGACCATAAGAAAGATTTGAATATGTGATCAAGGTCCTTGATTACTCTCCTTGGCAAGATAAGGTGAGTTGTCCAATGGACATGAATCTTTTCATTGTCAAAGAATCTTTTCATGTTTAGCTCATTTTGGAACCATTCCTTCTTACCCATTAATTTTATATAGAATCTTTTTGCATAGTTTGATAAAGAATTCTAGTATGAGATTATTGTTGGATCCCGTTTCCGAGACCCAACTCCAACTGCTTAAGACTTCACAATTTCACTCTTGCTCTGATACCATAAATGTTGGATCCCGTTTTCGGAACCCAACTTCTTACACTTAACACTATCACTCTAGAGTCTAATCCGAAACGGAATGAAAAGGAAAGAATCGGATCATATAGAGAATCAAAATGAAGCAAACACATGAATCGGAAATGAAATCGAATAAACGGTCGAAATCAAATTATCGAATAATAGAAATACGAAACATATACGGATCGAATTGAAGCAAATAAAACCGAAATCCACATCCGATACGAATATCTTAATTATAGCGTTGGAAACCCTAGACTATCCCTATCCGAAACGGTCAATGCCGGTGTAAATTTTTTTCTCTTTACTCTTTTTCTTATTCATCATATTCTTATTCTTTACCATAATATTCTCATATTCATGTCAATAAATCCGTAAATCCATACACAATTTCACTTGTCCCTATCTTACCATATAAAAATCCGGCAGCATAACGACTGCACTTAAACAAAATCCAAACCTGCAAGGTGTGAAACTCATTTTTGTAAATTCCAGACAATTACACATACATCATAATCCACCGGACCCTCCGTCTGGGATCTCAGCATAAACGCAACCCTAAATTCTAAACCACTTCAAGTCATTTTCATATCCAATTCATATTCATCACATTCAAACTAATATCCCATCATCCAGTACATTCATCCATATCCATATATATATCTATCCCAATTACATTCATAACTCAATTCAAACTGCATACAAAACCAATATGCACCATTCATAGTTAATCATTTCTAATTTCCATAACTCAAGTTCTTATACAATATCATAATCCAAAAATACATTATGGACCAAATATTTACAATACTCTAATGGCATTTCAAGCCATACCCCATTACCAGTACTCATAAACCAAAATACACAAATTAGAAACACATGCACAAATACTGATGTCTTGACGTCTTTCATCCGATCTCCTGCTCCAATACCTAGAGATGGGGATGAATGGGGGGTGAGCTCGGAAGCTCGTGGATAACATGTTTATGAATCAAAAGATAAGCAAAGGCATTTTCAAACCTTATTTTAGTTGATCGAAAACATCGAAGATTCATTTCCCAAATAGTTTTCAAAACTATCATCGCTGAAAATCCCAAATACCTCATTTGTCAAAAATCCAAACCTTTTTTACAATTTATGAATATAATCGAAACGCATGGAATACATCACATATAACTGCACCACATTCTACACAAGGAAAAACATATAACACATCAATCGGTTTAGGTCAGTCCATAAAATAGGACGTACTGCACATTCCCGCAGAGCGGTCCTGTGCAGCCGTGAAACACATGGGGAGTTCGAAATCGGAGCTCCTATGCCACTAGCGAGCAGCCAGGCGAAGGTTCTTAAAAATGAGAACAGTGCACTGACTCCACATGAGGGACCTAACCAAACCCATATAACACGTATTCATGCTTGAAAAATCCTATTGCCCGAAGGCACATTTTTGGAAATTCAACTTTTTTATATTGTGTCGTATTCAACACATTCACATTAACAAACTTGCATACATGATTCATTCGGAAAACAATAAATCCAATAGTTCATAAATCATCCCAAACGTCAATTGATTTAAATCATTTGAAAACAATAGCTTATAAAAACAACATTTATAATTAGCTTATAATTTGAAAATTAAACACATTACCCACCTCTTATCCATGCTTGGAGCTTGTTCCAATCCTCAAGTCTCCTAAGCCTCTCCTCAATTTTACTCATTCAAGACAAAAGCCCTAAATCATAAACATCCACAATTGATTTAATTCAACTATGAAAACTCTAAAATTGGCTTGAGAATCCACAAGCCCATACCAAACTTAAGCCAAAACAACCAAAAACTCACCAAAACTCAAAGATCAAGACTTAGCTCTTACCTTAACCTTCTCCATTTTCGAAATTTTTCTTGCTTTGAAGGAAGATCTTGACTTCTTCCATCCTTTCCTTCATAAATCAATGAAAAACCAAGCTTGGAAGCTCCAAAATCTGAAACCCTAGCCTCATCTTCCTCTTTCTCCTTCTTCTCCATGAAATCTCCTTTTCTCTCTTCTTTCTTTCCCTCCTTTCTTTCATTTTTGTGCCTTCCTTTTCTCCCCACCACAATCACCTCTTATTTATATGCCAAGTCATTAAATGAAAGTAAAAGGAACCTTTTGTCCCTCCACCAAAGCTTTAAAACAAACCCCTTTAAGTGAACTTCCTAATATGCCCCTGAACTTTACTTTAAGTCATGCTCACTTGCAGACATGTTTCGCACTATCAATTTGAAGGAATTTGTCAAAACTTCCTTCTAGATAATTTTTCATCATTGTCTTAATTTCATAATGCCTCAAAAATCATTCAATTCAGAGCACTACATCAAAAGTTATAGTGCAAACATGTAGGACATATCATTCTACTAACACATTTTCTAACAATTCACTTCCTTCTACAAATTGGCATTCTTAAAGGCTAAATTTGCCTCAAGAAACTCTTCAATCGGATCTCCACAGATCTTGAATTTCACAAAATACTGAACTAAGTTTAGAAACTTTCCTGTCTCACTTTGATTCAAATAATCTTGCTCAATTAAAGCTCTAAAATTCATAATTTTCCATAAAAATGAAATTAATTGTATTAGGAATCCAATGCTTTGAGAACCAAGTCATTCAGATGTCGGACGGAAAAGATATAAGCAAAAGATTTGACAAGGTCAGATGAGGAAGGAAAATAGCAAGATCAGAATGAGACAAATCATTCCGATTATCATAAGATTCAATCAAACTCTTTCAATTCAACTCCAATTGATGCCAATTTTCATGGAGAGAAGGATATATGTATTAGGAATTCATTGCTTCAAGAATCACCTCAATCCAAGGTCAGATGAGTGAGTTATGATCAAAATAATTCAACATGTTCAAATCCTAAATCAATTTGAAACTCTTTTGGCGTAAACGCCATAACTTTCAATCTAGAGATCGGATTGCTTTCATTTTTATACCATTGGAAAGTAGACTTCCATATCTACAACACTTAGGAAGACCGTAAAATCAGATTCAGCCTCTAAAATTATCAAAATCGCGTTTTTCACAAGTTGACCCGTGACTGTCCGTTAAACGGACATGCATGTCCGTTTAACGGACACATACAGCCCAAAATGTACCAATCCATCCGAGAATGTCCGTTAAACGGACATCCATGTCTGTCTAATGGACATGAGCATAGGAAGGGGTCCTTTTGACCCGAGGCTGTCCGTTAAACGGACATGCGATTCCAAAATCCATTCAAACCTATTTCCAATGCTTCTCACATCCAAACTAACATCATATACACTTATAATCTTCACATATTTACTTATTCAAAAGCCTAAACACTTCATAACAATTCAAGCAACGAATTCAATTCATGAACTTCTCAAATCCCAACTAAATTGGTTCACCAAAACCTCAAATTCTCATCAATTCCCACAACTATCACATACACAACTCTTATGAAATATCATAACTTATATCGAGCCTATCTCTTAACTCCAATCTCAAAAACTTGCACACTTGATCTTGTTGGAAAGATAAAAGAGCAAGCTACAACTTCAAAGAAGGCTACTTTGGCCAATTTTACGCCAATTATTCCTGAATTCCTCACGAATCAGCATACAAATTTTTATTCTACATTCAACCTCAATGCATATGATTTCCTACATTCAATAGCATTATGTCTTTTACCAAATTTCCTTTCTTGCTTTTGCATAGTATCTCACATATATAACCATAATTCATACTAAGGGTTTCTCAACTCACCATCCATACATGATTCACATTCCAGTATCATAATCATCTATAACACAAATCACATATAAAACTCTCATTTGATTTCATTTATTATTTCTAAATTTTCGCTTCAAGGTTCGGGGTCCAACAGACAAAATATGAAACTTAACCATATTTTCCATCCTTCTTGTTTTGCTATTTCTTCTCAGGTACTTTAGACACGCAACTGGTTTCCTTATTATACTGTCTAAAAATTTGGCTCAACATATAAACATCAACAGGTAACTATTTTTAATATAATTACCAAACTTTGGAGATATCTTTTAATTTATGGAGGAGAGGTCAAGTGCATGGAAAACTAACATATTATTAAGTTGAGAAATCAACAATTGAAAATTATATAGCTTTTCATTGTGATGTGCACTTTGACTTGAGGAAAGTGGAGTAAGGAAAATATGGTGACATTAATTCTGAAGTTTGTGAGAATAAGTACACTTGGCGTAACAACCATAAATAAATTGGGTAAAATTATGGGAAGTGAGATGCTTAGCTTATTATACCATCTCAACAGATCCAGTTCTTGGATAACTTGGTTCTACTATAATAAACTCTATTTGTTGCACAGTTTTACATCGTGGTTGACGAGGTTGAAAGAAACCAAGTTTTCTTGCATCTTAGTTTTACAATTCTAATCTACTTCTTGTTTCTTTTTTTAAGGATCGTGTTAATTAGGAGTGGACAAGGAGGTACTTTGTAAAGAATTTTAGATTGCCTATACATATTGACTTTGTTTAGTATTTATATTATTTATATTCCATATGAAATGGAGGATGATATTTAAGATGAATATTTTAGCTAGTGATTTTTTGCTTTTATATTTTAAATATGTTAAAGTTTGAATTTTACAAGTCCTTATGAACTATTTATTATTTATAAATGCAATTTTTTTTTGTTTATATTTGATAATATGTACGCAAT
>JANIHY010000006.1:17384605-17395705 GCA_027479065.1 Erythroxylum brevipes | reverse complement strand
AAACTAATCCTCCATTAATTTCTAAAAATGTTTGAAGTATACAAAAATTACGAAAATTATAATATTACTGTCCAAATCAATCTGAAGTTTCATTAAACCAATTAACCCGGAAAATGCCATAAATGCATGCAAAAATACTTATGCACAATTTAAGTCAATAGTTCATAAGTTACTAAGCAAATAACACCCATAAATCGTACTAAATTCCTTTAATCTTCTAACCCCTAATGTGGGGCGTTACATAATAGGAATGACATAACCTAAGAAAAGATATGTTCACCCAATTTGTCTTAATATATCAAATGTGGGTTATGAAGGGTGGATTGAATAAATAAACAAGTGAACTCAAATTAAGCATCAGGTATGTCTAAACTACCATCTATATAGTATTTAAGGTAAGACATACGCTCTAATAAAAGAGAGCCAATATTGTAATACATGAATCATCTATGCATTTTTTACCAATAAGGACAATATAAATCATATTCTCAACTTATATTGTGTGAGGATCCTTTAAGGCTATGTGAAACTAAAATTTAAATTACCATTTTTGGTTTTAATTCTAGATAATCGAATTAATGTTTGCTATCTTAGTATATTACTAGAAAATCATGAATGATTCAAGATAATGGGACAGTCTAGAAAGGTGACTTAATTTGATTCAAAGCATTGAGAAACGAGGAAGACCATTTCAATTCCAAGTTTGTTTCAAGATGTATTTAAAAAAGATCACCTTCTCTATAGAAAGTAGTACGAATACAAAATATTTATAAGATGAGAAATGATCTACAATATAGCATGCTTAATCTACGTGATGATCGATTCATTAGTTGAAATTTTATATATTCCTAACAAATGTTTGACAATATGCTCTCAACGTATGTTAGTTGCGCTAATTATTGGAAAAGTATGATGCATAACTTATTAACTAACCTCATCATCTGTGAGTAGATGATAAAAAAATGACACACCTAATGAGTTTAAAAGATGTTATCTTTTAAATGATAACTATTAAAAATTAATTAATGTCATTATCTATAAATAATAAATAATGATAAATTGAAAAGATTGGTGATAATCTTCTGAAATACACAAATACAATTTGTACGAGAAAAGAGTTTCTTGTCTTTTAACCAGCGGATACTAGTTAAATCCAAGTAAGTGATTTGTTTAATTAATAATTATATGAATTGAAAGATCCTGAAAATATCTAGATACTTTCCCATGGCTCTAAAGAGGCATAATAATAATGATATGAATTGAAAGATCCTGAAAATATCTAGATACTTTCCCATGGCTCTAAAGAGGCATAATAAAACTTATTAACACTGACAAGAAAATATGATGAGTGAAACATAAAATGTAAGAATAAAAAGAAAAACAAATCTAGTATTGACCAACAATAACATAAAAATTTATGTAGAAAAAATATATAATGATCAGTCTCAAACAAAAATATTCAAAATAACTTGAAGTTGAACAAGAAGTAAAGGTAGCACTGAACCATATGTCAAGATTTATGGTGGAATATACACACACAAAATTTATTCTAAGAAAAGGGGAATATAAAGCCCATAAGATTTGTAGAATTTACAAAATGTAAAAGCAAAGAGAAGGATATTACTAGAAAAACAAAATAAAGACTTCAGAGAAAGACATTCGAGTCTTGATGCATTTTAGTCACGCTTACGTAGAGAAGATTTGGTCTTCTTGTTGAAGAATAAGTGCGGTCGTAGTCATACACATGGATCGCACGTTACATGCATTGATGACTGAATAAATATTTCAAATTACGATAAAATTATCAAGATGTTGATGTATGGTCCAATTATTGACTGGAAAAGGAAAACTGCGATGCTTTCCATCCAAATTCTCTCTTTCTTCTTCTTTAGAGGTAAAACTGAAATTGTCACGATTAATTAAAGCCTATTGTATATTAGGCCCTCAAATTTTCTTTCTTACTTCTCTTGTCCCAATTTTTTTATATAAATAAATGATTGAAATTTAATAAAATAAGATTGGGACAAAAAAATAAGACAGAAGATTACATCCCGTATATCAGTAACAGTTAGCAAAGCAGAAAAAGGAGCATTGGGCTATAATCGTCTGACCATAGCATCAAGTTACCAACCTTAAATACGATAAATCTTCCGAAAAGTCATGTCGTACCTAATGCCACGAAAATCCCATCTTTCATTATTTGTCTTGAGTGTTATAATTTGTTTAATAGTGAAAACATTGGTTAATATGTCACTAATCTAAAATGTTCCGACAAGTCATATTGCACTAAATCAAATGTCACTAAAATCCCATCTTTCATTATTTGTCTTTAGCGTTATAATATGTTCAATAGTGAAACTATTAGTTAATATGTCACGAATCTATCTCTTCAATATTCAAATTGATGATTAGGTTGACAAAAGAGAATTTACTTTCACTTCTCTTTTGATATTTTAAAATTTGTAAAAAAAAGATGAAAAACTCATTAAAAAAATTGTTTTGGCATTCCAGTAGACTTTTAGAGCCTAGGCTTCCACATCCTTGCTTACGCAAATGGGCCTCCACCATTGAAAAGAATCATCTTTTATACGTATTTGCTTACGCAATCCACTCTACGAAATTACTTGGCGAGCAAGAGAACAGGACTGCAAATTTTGAGTAGTGGTCCCAGGAAAATAAAGGCCCACCAGTCGATTTCTAAGCGTCATCACCAAGTAAGCCCCCGACGAATCAGGCCTCCTATAAATAGCAGAATTCCTATTACTTTCTCGTCTACATCTTGATCGCTTGTCCCATTTGGAGCATAAGCTACTCGTTTCAGTATAAAGTGTCCTTCCGAGATCAGTTGAAGTTTTAGTCCATAATGGCCAGTGGGTTTGGAGGGGCTAGTGAGCTCGCAGAAGTGTATGTAATGCGAAAGATATATAAAGAGAAGATGAAGAAAGCTTTGAGAGAGCAAACAGATAGTCCTGGGCTGGGCGGCAACAACGGAAATAAAAGCAAGAAAACCGGAGGATGTTTCTTCAACTGGACATCGGGGAAGAGCCGTCCGCCCAAAGTTTTCTCTCTGGACTGTGATTTGCAGCAGAAAGAGAACTGGAGTTAATAAAAGCTACTTCGCTAATTAAGAAGAAGAAGAAGAAGAGTTTGTACGCAATGACTCGACTTCCTTCCGATTTGTTTTCGATAAACATTTGCAGATCTTCATTCAATCACATCATATTATATATGATTTTTATTTGTGATATATATCTCATTTGATTTTTTTTCTAAATATATCTCATTTGATTTTATATTGTGTATTTTATTTATCTTCTATATCTCATTTGATCTTTAATATTTTATTTATTATTATTATTAGATGTCAAAAACATGTATAAATACTTGTAGAAGATATTCAGCAAAACACACAAGCAATACAATACAATTACACATCAATTATTTGTTTCTATTCTTTTATGATATCATAGCACATATAATTAATCTTCGGTACATATCGAAGCTAATAATAATTTTCTCATACATCTACCCTGCATATAGAAATAGTATAAACCAACACACAAAATATCTTTTTTTTTTTTCAGAACCAGTACATCACAATCAAATTCATCAATGGTCGATCCAACTTCTCCCACATTACCTTTCAATCAGATTATAAATTTCCTAACTACAAAATTAGATTCTTCAAGTTACCTCATTTGGTGCAACCAAATACATGGCATTTTTGTCACCTATGATCTCATTAACTAAGTTGATAGATCTGTTCTACCACCTCCTATCACTCCAAGTGCCGAATCTTCATAATACCCCTAGTGGCAAAAATTTGATCATCTTTTCTATTATTTTCTTACCGCTTCTCTGTCCACCTCCACTGCCTGCCTTGTCATTGGATATACCACAGCCCGTGACCTTTAGCTGAATCTAGAGCAACAATTCAGCCCCCAACGTTCTTTGCTCCGACGAAAACTACGTACCTTACAAAAAAGGACAACAGTTGATTACTGAATACCTTGCAACTGTCTCAACTAATGCAGATGAGCTAGTAGTTATAGGTGATAAAATCTTAGATTATGACCTTATGCTTTTTACTTTGAATGGTCTACTTGCAGATCTTGAATCCTTCATCAAGATAGTGGAGCATCACGAATCCAGCATCTCCTTTGGCGAACTTTGGGCAAAGTTCATCATCCACGAGCAACGACTTTTCTCGTTTCACTCTTTTCCATCGTTGGACACTGCTCTCACCACTTTGTTGTCTGGCCATTCATCCTCTCCACCTACCTTCAGACTCGGCGGTCCTAGAAACAAGAAAGGAGGACGCGGGCATCAACATTTTAACCCTAATGGTCAGGGTCATGGACCTAGGCCGATTGGGCCCTTAGCCTTTGGGTATAACTCTCTTAGGCTGCACTAATCTGGTTCCACTGGGTCAGCCTCTTTTAATCACTATTCCTCCAAGCCCAGACACACTTAAACCTACAAGCATCACAACCAAGCTCTTTCTTATAACCAAAACCAATCTCATACCTATTTTAGGCCTAATAAACCTTCGCCTAAATGCCAAATTTGTTGAAATAGGGTCATATTGCTGCACATTGTCATTTTCGATATTCTGAATCTTGAAATTGCCCACTTCTGACCCCCATATATCCTAATAATTTATCCACTACTTTTACTACCATCAACATCATCAAATCTTCATATCCTTCAACTGTCACTTCTAACACTCTTGTAGAATGGCTACTTAACACTAGTGCTACAACCCACATGACTCCTGACCCTCAACTTGTCAAATCCTCAACACCGTACAATATTCCAAATATAGTCATTGTCGGTAATGGACAAATTATTCCTATTTTCTCTACTGGTAACTTCACATTCTCTACTCCTATTAGATCCCTTCACCTCAATGACATTCTAGTTGTTCTTAATCTTATTGTCAATTTACTTTCTATATCTAAATTTATTAAGGATAATTCCTACATCATTGAATTTAATTCATCTGGTTATATTGTGAAGGATCTCTACCCCAGGATACAACTTCTCGCAAGTACCATCCACAATAATCTTTACTCGTTGAAGATGCCAGTCCATTTCACAAATCTGATTATTCTCCACATCACTTCAATCATGGCATCAATTTCTTAGTCATCCTTGTCCTGCTACACTTTCTAGGTTTTCTCCTTTTTTAAATATCAAATCTTATGTAATAAAACATTGTACTTCTTGTCTTCAAGGAAAAAGTACTTGTCTTTCATTTCCCTTATCTTCTCGTGTTTCAAATAAGGCATTACAACTTATCCATTGAGATATTTGGGGTCATCTCCTTCCCTTTCCTTCTTTGGTTTCCGCTATTGTATTCTTTTTATTAATGATTTTAGTCGATATACATGGATTTATCCTTTAACCCACAAATCTCAAGCCCTTTCCCGCTGTCAGACATTCAAAGCTCACTATGAAAATCTTTTTTCTACCTTTATAAAACTTTTTAATGCAATGGAGCTCCTGAACTTATCAAAGGTCTATTCGCTAACTTTCTTATTACCCATGGCATTGCTTATCGTATTTCTTGTCCTCATATCCCATAACAAAAAGGGATCGCCGAACGTAAAATTCATCATCTTACCGAAACTGGCCTCACAAAGAATAAATTCTCTTTCTAAGTATATAACATGTCTTAAGACAAACCCCATTTGCTCAAGATGATGATAAAATTGATATCCAAAACTTTCTTTTAAATACCCTACTAACATACATTTATCTGATTTAGTTTTAAGCTTATTAGACATTGCACGCTTCACATAAGCATCACATCTCCAAATCT
Source organism: Erythroxylum brevipes (assembly GCA_027479065.1). Classification (NCBI taxonomy): domain Eukaryota; kingdom Viridiplantae; phylum Streptophyta; class Magnoliopsida; order Malpighiales; family Erythroxylaceae; genus Erythroxylum; species Erythroxylum brevipes. The sequence goes on along the minus strand of JANIHY010000006.1, from coordinate 17,389,881 downwards.
TTAAATATGACAACCTTAGTCTTTTACCATTCCATATCTCATATGAAGTCTTGTCAACTGATTTGGACAGACCTCTGTTTAATAGGTAAGTAGTAGTTTTAAGAGCATATCCCCAACATGAAACTGGAAGAACTGCATAATTCATCATGGAACATACCATATCTAATAAAGTATGATTTCTTCTTTCAAAGACCCCATTATGTTGTGAAATTCCAGGCGGAGTCCATTGTGAGAGAATTTCATTCTCTTTTAAGTAATTAAGAAACTCATGGTTCAAGTACTCGTCACCTCGATCAAATCTAAGTGTCTTAATACTCTTATTAGTTTGTTTCTCTACTTCAAGTCTAAATTCTTTAAACTTTTCAAATGCTTCAGACTTGTATTTCATTAAATACACATAACAATATCTTGAATGACCATCTATAAGTGTTATGAAATATGAAAATTCACCTCTATCTAAAGTAGACATAGGGTCACATACATCTGAATGTATAAGCTCTAACAACTCACTAGTATGCTATCCCTTTCCACTAAAGGGAAGTTTAGTCATTTTACCCATTATACAAGATTCACAAGTTTCATATGATTCATAATTGAAAGAATCTAAATATCTTTCTTTATGTAACTTAGTGATTTTTGTTTCATTAACTTGACCTAACCTACAATGTCATAAATAAGAAGGATTTTGGTCACTTAATCTCCTTTTCTTGCTATTTATTTTTAGAATTGATCTTTCAAGATCTAATTCATACAAACCATTTATAAGCATACCAGATTCATAATAAACATCATCTTTATAAAAAGAACAACTGTTATTCTTAATATTGAAGACAAATACATTCATGTCCAAGCATTGGAATAGAAATAATGTTTGTTGCGATGACAAGACAATAATAACAATTATTTAGTGCAAGTGCAAGACCAAAAGGCAAAGCTAAATTACAAGTTCCAATAGCTAATGCAACAACTCTCGCTCCATTACCAACTCGTAAGTCCACTTCACCTTTTCTCAACGCTCTATTGTCTGTCAGTACCTGCACATTGTTACAAATGTGAAAATCACATCCGATATCTAATACCTAAGATTGTGAAACAGAAGTAGAAAGATTGATTTCAATTATAAACAAACCTAACGTTGAAGCTATGCTTAACTTCTTTTCCTTCAAGCTAGAAAGATAAGCTTTGAGTTTATCTTCCAATGTCCAGCTACGCCATAATAGAAATAGATGTCCTTATCATTCTTCTTCTTGACATCGCCTGCTAGTTTTGCTACTTTAGCAAAAGTCTTCTGGTTCTGGTTCTTGTTTTTGTTCTTCTTCTTAAGGGTTTTACCCTTATTCTTGGAAGAAGAAGAGCCAACAATAACAACAAAACATTATTCCTTCTTAAGACATCCCTCAGTCGTCTTGAGCATGTTAAGTAATTCAGCTAATGACATTTCCTTTTTGTTCATGTGGAAGTTCATAATAAACTGTGAAAAGCTTAGGGTGAGAGATTGGAGCACTAAATCAATGCTCAACTCGAGGTTCAGGTCATACCCCAATTGGCCTAATTTTTCAACATGAAGTTCCACTAATGATCCAGGAGCCATCCGATATTAAAACAGAGCTCTTATAATCTCAAACCTCTCTACCCAACTCTGTACACCAAACAACTCTTGAAGGTGCAGGAACATTTCCCTTGAGTTCATATTTTCATGTTGCCTTTAAAGCTCGAGAGACATGCTGGCTAACATCACACATGTCACTTGCTCATTGTCATCAATATGATTTTGATAATATTCCTAATCCTCATTGGCAACATCTTGCGTAGGTTTAGGTGGAAGTTCAATGTCAAGAACGTACAATTTTTTTTGCCTTAGAACAATTTTAAGGTTACACAACTAGTCTGGAAAGTTTGATCCAGTCAATTTGTTTGCATTCATGATGCTTCTCAAGGACAAGTTCATACTTATTTTCAAAACTAAAACATCAAAGAGTGAAAAATTAGTTTCTGTCACAAAACAAATAAATAAAGACCTTTTTGTTTTTTTTTAAATTGGTTACTCTTACTATTTTATACAAATTAATAGCCCTTACTATTAATTCGAGAAATTATCACATAATTTCCTAGTGGGTTAGGATCCCATTTTAATTTAATTAATCTTGAGTTTGCTTAACAAACCAATTAAATTAAAATTAGGTAGATAATATTTTATCAATCACATCCTATGTGATTCCTAAATCTGTTAAGAGACAACTCTTTGCCAAAAACATATCCAATAATTGATTCCTAACCTTGTCTATAAATTAATATGATCATGATTTTACTCATCCAAATCATATAAATTTAGTTAAGTAAAACCTATCGTTATAAGACTAAATATGTTCGAGTTAAAGCAACCTTAAGTTTACTCAACAAGCTTTACAATAAACAAAGCTCATATTTAATCCTATAATAATAGAAGGCATTATTCATGTTCTAAACATGTACTTAATATTTTAATGAGAGTTTTAAAATAAGATCTCATTCTAAATAATATAATCTCATTATATTAATTTATTTAACAAACTCTAATTATGAAAAATAAATTCAGCACTTGGCTTGATTCGAAACAAAATTTGATAATTAAATTAATTTAATTAATCAACTCTTGAAAAATTAAATTAAATTAAAACAAAAATAAATAAACAAATGAAGAAGCAGCTAGCATTACACAGGCCAAGAGGCGCTATCTCCTGGCGTGTAAGGTGCATGCAGCTCCAGAAACCTTCACTTTTTTTTTATGTTCTAGTCTACTGTATCCAGAGGTGTGAATAACATAAGATTTATACACAAAAATCTCTAGAGAGAGAACTCTCTGTAGATGCGGTGGTTCTTCGACCGTTGGTGGCTACACCTGCAATCAGTGGTCTCTATTTCGACAATCCTTAAGCCCAATTAATCTCATTAACCAAACATCCATCAACAACCATTGAAACAACTGAAGGTGAATAAAAAACATTGGATGAACAGTAACAACAAAAATCAAAACATTAAACACAAGCGTAACTCATTTATGCATACGATATGCATTGAAAACTAGGAAAAACAACAAATACTAGACTTTATGAAGACCATCTGAAACGTTATTACAGAAATGCAAATGAATCTCTTCAGTTTTTCAAGAAACATCGAATAAGTGAAAAAGGAACGCAACAAAGATCAAAAATAAAAAATTTCCAAAAATACTTGGATCATATTCCACATTTCTGGAGAACGATGTAATTATTTTACACCTTGTTTACAAAAATTTAATGCAAGCAAAAGCAGCAGTTAACTAAGTTATACAAGATGTCCTTCCATATCCAGAAACAATTTCTGGATGAACAAGAACAAGAACAAAATATTTTATAGAAAAATAAAACATTCCAATTTCATTTTTAAAGAGTAAACGAAGGCATTCCATATCATTTCAAGACAGTAGACTAAAGACCAATTTATGGAACATTTCTATAACATGTAGAAAATATTTAAACACACAGAGCATGAACAATATTTTTAGAACAATACCAAAAATTAGTACAACAAATTGCAAGTATCAGCAACAATTATCGATGCAGTAATTGTGTAGAACAATTTCATAACACACCATAAAAGCTTTCCAAAAATTACATTTTTAGATCACCAAATCAAAATGTCAAAACAAAGCAAAATGTCAAAACAGTTTCGCCGTATAAATATTCAACTTATGCATATTAAGATCAAATAAAAAATTTAATCAATCTTCTAAATCATAAATAAATATGTTAAAGTAGGCTCTGATACCACTATTAGTAAAAAATGCACGATCGAATCTAAATACAGCGGAATAAATTTAAAATTTTCATATAATCAACTTTAACTAAATTTAATTAGAAACATAAAATAAGAAATTGACAAAGCTATACTAAACTGTTTCAAATTCCTGTTATAATTTCTTGTCTCCTTGAATCCGTCAATCCATGAGTCGTTCAATCGTCCAACATCTAATGATATCCAGAGATATATTCAGAGAAAACTCAAATCTAATTTGAGAGGAAAAATATAAGAAGTGTTAGCTCCAAATTTTCTATTTTTTCCTTTTATATGAAAATTCTTATTTTTCATATTTTTGGATTTTATTAAAATTACAGCTAAAGTCAAATTTTAGTCATAATTACAAATTAATCCTTATAAGATCAAATATCACACATTGATCCTTAAAGTTTTTAAAACTTCTCAAATAAGTCCAACTTAATTCAAATTTTACTTTCTTCTTTATAGACCTTTTATGTGTGACCCATTATGTTCCTAATATGTTGACTATGATTATAAATTATAATTCTAATTCATGATTAGAATAAGATAAATTAAATCTCCTTTTAATTTATTTTTAATTCCCTAATTAAACAATTTATAATTGTAGATCATAATTAACGTTTAGCAACATATCATAACCACCCAAATATTATGAATGTCAAAGTAGTTTGGCTTAACATATGACTATAATATATAAATTAATCATTTCATCATCTAATATTCCAATTAGAATTAGAGTATAGAATTCGTGTCTACTCTAAATAATCTAATCATGTTCGTTTTTGCTAATTAGTAAATAATTTATAATTGATATTTGATAACAACTTTTCCAAATTTGAATTTACTCTAGCCAGAAATTCTCAAAATGATCACTAATCAAGAACAAAAGAATATTCTCTCTAATTACTTTAGGACAACGAATTCTTTATTGATTTACTCAACTATCTCTATATAATTCATACTATATCCAATAACTATCAAATTGAATTATTCAAAGAATAGAACATAAATAGTATCAAATCATAGTAATTTCTACATGAGATATCTTTGGTAATCTCAAGTTTAAGGATCAAATATACAATTATCATAATAAGATAATCCATATACACACAAGTAATGTTCCATTCGAAATTTTCATAATTGAGTCAATTCAGTGAACTTATTTTCTAATAAGTACCCACATGTTTATTTAAGTATCTCAACACTTTAATCTATGAGATTGATTACTTTCTTCCTAAGAAACAAACAAACATGTGCTAATCTAACTAGTTCATCAATATCCCATCTTGATGAAATTATGACTAGGAACATTTTGATAATAATATAAAATGCAATTTGAATATTATAATTATAATCACATTACAATTTCTAATCACATAATAATTATTATAGGGATTTTATCTTTATGATTAAGACACCCGAGCTCCCTGTAACTGGTCGAATAAATCGTCGATCCTAGGCAGTGGGTACTTATTCTT
>JANIHY010000006.1:17349248-17383030 GCA_027479065.1 Erythroxylum brevipes | reverse complement strand
GGTAGTGCACCTTTATCGTGGGATACGTGTCGGAGTGACCTTCGGGCGTCCCGATGTGTACCCTACGGTGAGGGGGCTCTACATGGAATGACTGCCACCACGTCCCCGTCCTCAGCCGCTTGAACTACTGTGTTTGTGATAAAAACTACCAATTGAGGCTTGTGCTTGTAACGCCTGTTCAATTGGTTTTTCAATCTTATTGTTATTCATCAGTTGCTCATGCGCTCGTAGGGAACCGGATAATAACCTTACTGTCATTGTTGACAGGTCATTGGCCTCTTCAATTGCAGCAACAACATGTTCAAATCTGAGAGTTAAAGACCTCAGAATCTTCTCCACCTTTGCCTGCTCTGAATGTGTTTCACCATTGATCTTCTTTTGGTTTGTCAGTGCAAGAATCCTATTGATGTAGGCATCAACAGTTTATGTGGTTTCCATCTGCAGCGACTCATATTGGCGTCTTAAAGTTTGAAAACGCACTCTCTGGATTTTTTCATCACCTTTATAAGAGGTAGACAGAATGGTCCAAGCCTCACTTGCGGTTGCGGCTCCTTCGATCTGCTCAAATATCTCATCATTCATCCCTTGGTGGATGAAATATAACGCCTTCTTGTCCTTCTTCTTCTGTTCGTGATGTGCTACTCGTTGCGCATCAGTCGCATTATCAGCTAATGCAGACAATCCACTTTCCACGACATCCCATAAGTCATGGTAATCAAACAGAACTTTCATCTGCACACACCACCGTTTGTAATTCTTTCCATCAAGGATAGGAACTAATAATTGGGTAGTGTTGTTCATGATAACAGACCGTGTAGGTTCTGATACCAATTGTAGAAATTTAATTAAAAGAGAAGTGACAATAGGCTGTAATTTGAGAAAGGATGCAACTGCAAATTTAATATCTTTCACACCACAATAACGAAACCTGATGACCTATATATAGGCCAACTTACAACCAACAAAAGCTGGAAAATAAACCTAATAACAAACCACTAACACAACCTATAATAGGCCATAAAAGTAGGATCACTAATAGACCACTATGCAATACTCTTAACAGTCCTGAAAACTAGGACAACTATCCAAGAATAAGTCAAACACTAATTTATTAAATAAAATTAGAATTAATAAATAATTCTGGTTAATAGAGATAGTGTCAAGGGTTGAGTGGTATCGGCTCAGTAAAGCCTTGGGTAAATTTATAGTACTTCGGTAAAAGTGATTAAACTGGGTGAGGGCTCTACAGATATAGACAAGGTGTGTCGAACTGTGTTACCAAATTTTGGTATTTTTATTATTTCATTTTTTATTACTTTTATTTTTTTGTTTGTACTAGAAGCGTCTGCTGTAAAATGGGAAAGTTTGCAAAACAGCTACTCTCTACAATTTAAAATTTTGGGATTGATTTTAACTAAGAGGAGAGGAGTTATTTTATTGCTTGAAATATTCCTCCCATTATCATCTCTTCACGAAAATTGAGCAATCAAGCCACCAAACCAACACTATTACTCTCACAGCTAAAGGAAGGTCGTCACATTTTTCCACAATGTTTTGACCAATTTTTTCCAAACGTGGATAATCATGAGAGTTTTGATCATCAAAAGCATATTTGTAGAATAATTGGTGTAGTGATGATTACTTGTGCTTCCAGGACCTCCAGACTTCAACGACGTTAGCAATTGATTCCAGAAATTGACATTTTCATTCTAAACATCGTCTAACACAAGCAAGAATCTTTTTCCTGTCAATTCTTCTTCCAATTTTTCGTAGATCTAGTTTGGAGTCTTATCCTCACTAGCCATTTGAGCCACTTCCTTCGCAATATCTCTTGTTAGAACGTTTCTATGAAAATAATTTTAGAACGTTTAACTTGATAATTGTACTCGCACTGAGGCAACAATGATGATTAAATTCCACATTTTTGCTTCTCTTTTTCAGCTTGGGGGAGTGGAAAGTGTTACTTTAGGAGATGATGAAGCCCGAGTACGAAGAAGCCAGAAAACAGTTCTTGAAGGAAAAGATCCTCCAACTTTTTATTTTCTGATTGAGATGAGAGAAAGACATCATTGGGTTGTACATCAGGTATTTCTCACGACTTGCTAAGTCGGTTGCGACAATGTAAAGGTCATATGGCTGTAATACGGATTTCATATGTGCCCGTTGGGATGTAATGGAACATAACCGAATTCTTTGCCTCTGTTCATTATCATAAGTACATCTGGATGATTACTTCATTATGATATAAAATTTTGACTCCACTTCATAAGTTCCATTAATTAGAATCTTGAAACCAAAGATGATTCTGAGGGGAAAATGAATAGAAAAGTTCCTCCACTTCACTTTGTCCAATGAAAAAGTGTTGCATGCGCGTACAATTGCATACATGAATGTATAATTTCAATTAAAAATTGGAGTTTAAACTACTCACTACAATAAAATTAGCTTTTATCGATGAAAAATTACCGACAGAAATGAAACTGTTGGTAATTACTGACCAAAAAAATCATATTCCGTCAGTAAATTTATGTTCGTAATTACCGACAAAAAATTCGTCACTAAACGACATTTTTTTGGTTGTGACTATTTATCTCTCTATCAACCTTCCAGTTGCAACATAAAGATGGTGTCTAATTTTATTTTTAATATATTGTACTGAATGAAACTAGAAGCTTGCTTGTCCATATGGACGACAAGGTACAACGTAATTGTGTTCATTATGTATACATGTTTTGTCGACATGTAATTAGCAGGTATCTGCCGTTTTCTTATGATATTCCATTTTAAGCATTATTTATATGGTATTCCTTTCTAAATAATTTTTATCTATCATATACATATAATATGTATATAGATGGAGAAATTGTTATGGATCCTCGAAATAGTGTCAAGTTTAATTTAGTTGAATGAATAATAAATTATGACATTTCCAAACAGGTGTACTACAAGAAAAATATCGTTTAGCGATGAAAATTATCAAAGGAAAATGTTTGGATTCCGTCGATAATATAAATTAGCGACGGAACTAATCATCGACGGAATCAACCGATAGACAAAAGCATCGTTAAAATGTTCGTAGCCAAATTTACCGACGGATATATTATGTAATTGTTGGTCAATTTAGCTACGGCCATTTTAACGATGCCTTTGTTTATCGGTTAATTTCGTCACTAATTTATATTATCGACGGAATCCAAACATTTTAACTGTCGATAAATACACCGACGGATGGCTATGACCGTTGATAAATTTATCAATAGATAGTTGTGATTGTCAGTAAATTTACCTACAGACTTTTCCTTTCTGTTTGAATATTTTCCGACAGTATTGATTATTCAGTCAGTAAGGTCCTGACGGTAAAGTTGGCGACGACTGTCAATATTACCGATGGAACAAAGATTAATTATCGTTAAATATCATACATTTTATCGACGGTTTATTAAGACTGTAGAATTGCATTATTAATAAATTTATAATTAATTAATCTTCTAGACATGTACTTTTATAAAATTAAAAATAAAATTATTATTATATCAATTTAAACTTAAAATAATGTAAATAATATAGGACATTTTTTCAGCAAGTCATATGGGTTATGGTACATAGAATACCGTTTTAAATTGGCAACATAGAATGTAGATTAGGACATGAAAGAATCAGCATAGAAGAAAAGTGTTGTGTCATTTAGTGCCGTAATTGCTTGTAAAATAGACTTATCTTTTGTCATCATTTTGCTAGCTAAATGACATAACAACTTTCTATAGCTTGACATTGATTAATTACCAAATTTATGATAAACAAATGGGAAAGATATGGATATGCATGGATGGGGATGTAAGGCTCAGAATCAATAAAAACAAACGACCAAACGAACATAAGCAGGCCTTGGTCTCTGATCATTGGCCGGCAATCCATAGATCCACTCTCTTTGTCATGTTCTTGTTGTGCATGTCTATATCTCTAATTATGTACCAACTCTTTTTTTGTTTTCACATATCGGGGAAATCCCAATTACTATATTAATTGTGTAAATGATGTTTAGACTTGAATTTCAATTAAAAATGAACTTTAAACCATTATTTATCTCTCTATCAACCTTCCAGCTGCGACATAAAGATGGTGTCTAATTTTTTTTTTAATATATTGTAATGAATGAAACTTGAAGCTTGCTTGTCCATATGGACGACAAGGTACGAGTGTCGTTCCAAAGAAGATAGCCAGAAAGAAAAAAGCCTAAGGGGATGATCTCCCCTGAATGCCTTTTCTAATGATGTCCTTCCTAGTGTTATAGGGATGCTCTTAATGAGAGGTTGCGGGTTCTTGAAGCTGACAGTATGTACCGCTATCAAGAAGCCTTGACTTTCCATGATTCCATTCTTCGACAGAAATCTAGACAGACTTGGCTAAGGGAAGGGGACCGCAACTCCAAATTCTTTCATGCGGCGATCCTTGCTCGTCGCAACAGAAACACTATCACAAAGTTATCTGATTTGAATGGCAATGTTTGGAGAGGACAAGAGGTTGTGTCTACTCATGTCTGAGATTTCTTTGTTCAGCTCATGGGTTGTCCGCAGGATCCGAGGGGGAATGAGTTTGGTGTTCGGCATGTCCTTAATTTCTCTCCTAGTCAAGTCACTCTAGACATGTTGAATGCCCCGTTTACAGCGTTGGACATTAAGACGGCCTTATTCCGCCTCAACAGTACAAAAGCTCCAGGGCCTGATGGGTTTTCGACAGGATTCTTCCAGCACACGTGGCCGATCACAGGCCTGTTACTCACGGAGGCGGTTATTGAATTTTTCTCTTCGGGTAAGCTGTTGAAGGAAATAAATCACACTTACATTTGTCTAATTCCCAAACAGGATAGGCCTGTGAGGATCACGGACTATAGACCGATTTCATGCTGCAACACCGTTTACAAAATTATTGCCTCTTTTAGCTGAGCGCCTAAAGGGAGTTTTGACGAAGGTCGTCAGCAAGGAGCAAGGGGCCTTCTTACCGGTGAGGAGTATTGGTGATAACATTCTGCTGCTTTAGGAACTAATTGGCACCAACATTCTGCTGCTTTAGGAACTAATTGGTGAGTATCACTCTAGCAAAAAGATCAACAATTGTGCCTTAACAATCGACCTCTATAAAGCTTTTGACACGATAGGCTGGGATTATTTGCGGGAATGCATACGATGCATCGGATTGCCTTCTCGATTCTGCCACTAGATCCTCCAATGCATCCAAAGGCCATCTCTGAGCGCTCTGATCAATGGTATTCCTACTAAGTCTTTTTTGATTCAGCGAGGCATAAGGCAAGGGGATCCTCTTTCCCCTTACTTATTTACTCTAGCAATGGAGGGTCTTTCCTGATTGTTGTCAAAAATGGTGCTTTGCAATGGACTCTTCCAGTTTCATCATAACTGTAAGAATCTGAACCTGTCTCATTGAATTTATGCTGATGATGTTATTCTTATTTGCAAAGCCGAACCGCAGGTGGTAACTATCATGATGAACTTGATGACCACATTCTCTCGATGGTCGGGTATGACCTTGAATTTCCAGAAAAGTGTTATATATGTTTCTTCAGATGTGATCGATCGGGAAGGCCTTAGCGCTTCGTTGGGTTACCTCTTTACAGTACGCCTTTCCGCTATCTTGGTGTTCCCATTACCTCGGGCAAGCCTCGATTCTCCGATTTTCTGCCTCTACTGGAGAAGTTAAAGAGTAGAATCAATTCTTAGCAAAATAAGTTCCTCTCCTTTGCGGCCCGCGTCAACTTGATTGTTACAGTGTTGAGTAGTATGCATGTGCATTGGGCTGCTCATATGACCACCCCTAAAAAAGTTATCAAAGAAATGGAGAGGATTCTAAAGGCCTTTTTATGGACGAGTAAGGCTGAACAGTGCAAGGGGGCAAAAGTTAAATGGAGTGAGGTTGTTGTTCCTAAGAAGAATGGGGGTTTGGGCATCATCTCCTTTCCCGAGATGCACAAGAGCCTGCTTATGAAGCGAATTTGGCGTTTATTTGTGGATAAGGAGGCTCTATGGGTTCAATGGATGCAGGTTTACGGGCTCACTGATCAAAGCTTTTGGCATCTCCAATTTAGGTATGAATACTCTTGGCTTTTCAAAAGCTTACTAACACTGCGTGATGTGATTTATCCTTTGATTCGGAGTATAGTTGGAGATGGAGAAAACACTTCCTTTTGGTTTGACAATTGGCATGTACTGAGTCCCTTTTGGCTTCGCACTGATTTAAATAGAATCCGACACCGGATTCCCCTTAATGCCAATCTCTCATGGGTTGTTCAGGAAAGTGCCCGTCTGCTTAGATACCAGTTCGGATCTCTGCTTACTGGGTACCTGAATGGTATCTCTCTTCGTAGCGCTCCGGATCGAGTGCTATGGACCGCTATACCTTCCGGTGATTTCACTACCTCTTCAGCTCGTGCTATTGGGCGAGGGCCGGCAGAAGAGGTTCCTTGGGCTGCTCTCGTCTGGAAATAGGTATTATGTCCAAAGGCAGCTTTTATTCTATGGTTGATCATTAAAAATCGATTGAGAACAAAGGATAGATGGTTCGGTACTTATGATCCTATTTGTGTACTCTGTAAGCTAGTCCCTAAAAGTAGAAATCATTGATTTTTTGATTGCGAGTGCACCAAGTCCGTGTGGAATTGCACATTGTATATGACAGGTATCTTGTCTTCTTCTTATGACTGGCCTGAGGTCCTTAATGAAATTCATTGTGCAGTCAATAATGGACTCCATGATTCTCTCATGATTAGAACCTCCTTTCATATGGTTATCTATCATATTTGATGGGAGAGAAATAAACGTCTTTACAAACAAATAGAGAGGTACAAATATGTGTTGGCGGATTGTATTATTAACCTGATCAGGGAGGTCATCATCGGGCATGATATGCAAGAGCAGCTAAGTTTGACTATGCGACAATGATGGAGCATTTAGTTGTAGCTGGGTTTTGGACATCATGTGGTTTGCTCTTATGTTACAGGGGTTTTCTAGGTTTCTAGTATTGATGGCCTGAAAGGCTTTTCTCCTTTTTGTCCGCAGATGGTAAATTGCGGATCTTGTACATTGTTTTACCTTTTTCTTTATAATTACATATATCTTGAAATTTCAAAAAAAAAATGTATAAATTGTGAATACTGACCACGCTCTACAAGAAAGCTACTGAATGCTGTCACGTGCGTGATACACGAGATATGAAAATGACTTCATCGCGTGATAAAGGGCTACAGAAACAGGGCAGAGCTGGTGGCGGTGAGTGAGTATGTGACAATTATCATGTTTTCGCCAACTTTAATGACCAAAACTTTGAATATCAGGACCAAACCCATGTGCAGAGGCGTCCACGTACCCTATACTCATTGTGGCCCCACCCAACATTCCTCCAGTATGCTCGTTCTCTAAGTCATGTCAATTGGAGATGAACTGGAAGGTATAGTTTGTTCTAATGAAGACATTAATTGGATCTTCAGTGTTGTTTTGGAGTTTTGGTCAGTTAAAATTGTAAAAATGGACTAACGGCGACTATAATTTGCCATCCTAATGATCACGGGTTGGTTTGGTGTAGTTGCTCCACCATTTTTAACCATTCATCACTCAATAACATACACCACTAACCTACCTTACACGTGTAGTTTTCTGTTTTCCTACCCACGTTCCAAAATTACTAGCAAATACTTGATAAAGCGAGCTTGTCTTTCTACATGCTTTCTTATGTTACAAACCCACTTTAGTCTAATTCAACCTAGCTGCTTTTGCATCTACTGATCTACAAAGTCCAAACAATGATAAGCTCATATTTTTCTCACCTACTTCACCAATAAATTAATATTACCATTTAGCCTTCTAATGAAGCTAAGATTAACATAGGATTTGCATCATGTTCAGTTTTATTTTCAGATATTCCATCAATAGTCTGTTACCATTTACATTTTACAACCCCTGGTTTCCGGAATTTTTTAACTCGAACTCATCATGACCGAAACGCACCATAGCTTGTCAAATCAATTCTCGTATTATTTATTAGTCAGTCGGGTGTGGGGGCGTTTGAGTAATTTGACAAGTTCATTAATAAACAATCACAAGCTGACAAGAGCAGGTTTCTCCAGGCTCGGGCGTTGGCGGGATGTCTCTATTATTAATTACAAATCCGTAAGCTGTAAGCTCATATTTCAACCTCAATCCAAATCAACGCCATCGTTGCACCTTACAGGCTAATTACTAATCAAACCCAGCTAAGCTAATTCATAACACGCGACCAAACGCATCTCCTTCCCAGATTCACACACCTTCTCCAAAACCCAAAAACAGGGACCGCAAAAACTTCGTTTTCAAGATTCCCTGCTCTCGCTTCCGCTTTAAGCACCTGTAGATCCGGCCCTGGTGGGTACTTCATCTTTAACTTGACTCCGCCATTATTCTTTTTTTCTGCTAAAATATTCTGTGATTTTGATTTGCGCTTTTAAGTCCACGATCTAAGTTTATAGCTTTTGGCTTATACAGTTAGATATCGCAGCTCACTGAGTTGCATTTTCTGTTCTGTGCGTTTCTGTTGGCGTTTTTCTCTATTTTTCTAAAGTTTTCCTATCGGGGGTATTTGGACTCTTCTTCTGCTTTTCTCTGTAAGTTGTTTGGCATTTTCTTGTACACGAAACAACTGGGTTCTTATTACTTTTCTTGTTTGAACTTCCGTGTTATTTCACTTTTTTTTTTAAAAGGGCGCATTTTTCTTGCCACATCAGTTGGGCATTATGTTCGTTTTGGATCCTTTGCTCTCTGCTCCTTTGGTGTCAGTCTCACTGAACACCTCAAGGCTTTACTCTCAAGTGGATGCATTTGCTTTAGTTTTTGCTTGTCTTTTGACCTTGTCCAGTTCCAAAGCTTTCTGCTTCTCGTAGATCGTTCTTGGTATTAATTTTTATCCGGAATTTGAAAATCTTTTCTTTAGTTTGGTGGTTTTGGAAATTTCTGCCCAACTAGCCGTTACGAGCTTCAATTTCCTCTATAGATTTTGAGCTCGTTACTGCATTTCTCTTATTTTTGTTTTAGAGTTGTTAGATCTTGTGCTATTTATCCGCTATTTATGCTACTGGTCGAACCGGACTCAACAGCTTGACTTGAGAGTGACTGATGTTAACTTGGTCAAGCAGCTAATTTATATGCATTTGCATCTTGGGTTTTCCTAACATCTTATTTGAGTCTTTTGCAACTGCAGGATCTTGGTGCTATTGCCTAGAAAGATCTTATTCAATTGCCCTTTTCATAAGAATCAGTTTATAGAGTACAATTTGGTTCACGCACACATATGCACGTTTTGTTTAATGGTCGTTTGTTGCATATAGCTCACTGAAAATTTTAGATGCCTTCTGGGGCCATATTGATGAGCTTGCTTTTTCTTCTGTTTGTCCATTTCTGATTGAACTCTCGAGGGCCATTTTACATGTCCAATCTTAGGAAATGTTCACTATCCTTAGACTTATTGCCTGCTCTGTACTCCTTGTGTATTTATTATACCTAAAATGCTTTGCAGCCAATCATAGATTGATTATGCAGTAATGTCAAGGATCACCAAGTGGAAGCTTGAGAAAACAAAAGTGAAGGTGGTCTTCAGGTTGCAATTTCACGCTACACATGTAAGTTTGTGTTTTACCTGCTTGGGGTTGTAACTTTCATAAATTATATAGGTGTCTACGTATCTACTATGACAGATTCATCAATTATGAATTCTTCTTTTTCCTGAGCTAAATAGGTCAATATTTTTGTCAGACTTAGACTCTTTCATTCACAACTACAAAAAAGATCTTAATGTCCCTAAACTACTACAAAGAATGTATTAAGCAGCTCACCCATAAAGAAAAGCCGTAACCCTTAAAACCATTGATGTAGGAGATAAGTTTTATTGTATAAATCCTTTTAACTGTAGTGTACTCAACTTTGAATATGCCAACAGTATGATAAACATGTTGCAAGGAAATAAACTGTCATACTGAGGCAGGAATAACATTCTGATGGTACAATAAACCATTATGAATCTTTGTTCCTTAAGGAATTGTTTTTTTAATTAGGTATGTTAGAAAGTTTCTTACAAATTAGACATGGAAATAATTTTCCAGATCAAAGATATGAGTTTGTCATTATGTAACTTGTATATGTATCTAACTTTCTGTAGTAAATCTTCTATACCTGGAACAATACTATAATCATAGTATATAATGGATACTTTGGTATTTTCACATGGCAATTTAATCTTCAGAGAAATAAATAAAACAAAAATCGTTCAGAATATCCTCATTCTGAGTTGGAATCTGTGCATAACATGTTCGGAAACAGCAGTAGATCTGAACATTTTCTAGAGTGGTGGCTTAATTACCTATGCGTCTTGTTGGAATTTGGAGATATTCTACCTTTTCTTGATGTACTTTATGGGATCTTATGTGTCTATTTAATTACATAATTATTCCTGTTTAATGTAGATTCCACAATCAGGATGGGACAAACTTTTTATATCTTTCATTCCTGTGGATTCTGGAAAAGCAACTGCAAAGACAACCAAAGCCAATGTCAGAAATGCGACTTGCAAATGGGCCGATCCTATCTATGAGACTACAAGACTTCTCCAAGACATTAGAACTAAGAAATTCGATGAAAAGCTTTATAAACTTGTTGTGGCAATGGTAGATTCTCTTTGAACTATTCTTCCCTGGATTCTTTTTATTTATGCTACATACTGTTTGCTACATTGTGTGTTTCTCATAGAGATGTATTGTCTATGATCTCAATCTGTTTAACACTAGGGGTCTTCTCGATCTAGTGTCCTTGGTGAGGCTACCATCAATCTTTCTGATTATGTTGATGCTCTAAAACCCCTTATTGCTGCTGTGCCTCTCCATGGATGTGATTCAGGAGCTATTTTACATGTGAGTATTTTTGAATCTCATACATTGCATTTCTTTTTAAAAAATTGTGAATTGTTCCTTGTTGGTGTGTCATACTTTAATAGAATAGGATGCGTACTTTTGGCTTCTAGGAGCTATATCTCCTAATCATTATTGTTTTACTGAATTATCTCAAGTTTTAAAATTCAGATTCTCATTATTTATGTCGAAACATAATGTGTTGTTTACCCTCAGGTTACGGTACAACTTCTCACTTCTAAGACTGGCTTCAGGTACTTTGTAATATTTATGCTTCATGTTTCACCTCTTTCTGCATACCTATTTGTTACTTTAATGATGTTCAGGGAGTTTGAGCAACAGAGAGAACATAGAGAGAGGGGATTCCTTACTGACCAGAATAGTCCTGATGAATCTTCTGGTGGAAAAGAATTATCCTCAGAAGATATAATTGATCAAATGGATAAGGTTCGGTAATTTTTTACTTAAGTAATCTACTTGCATGTGAATTACTCTTTTTTTTTTTGATTGTCTGTATGGGAGTTTAGACTGTGTTTGCTGAAATAAGCTTAGTTCATTAAAAAAAGAGGATCTATATCTATTAGCATGAACTCACAATTCTTTCCATGTTGGATAACAAGCTCAACAATGATTTGGTGCTATTAATTACATAAGACAAAGGATATTTTGGCTTGCAGTCTTGTGAATTATGGTTTTAACTTCCTAGCAATGAAAAATGGATATATTGTTGATGTAGGACAAGTAGAAGACCTATTAACTAGTAGCTAAAAATCATAAAATTAGGAAATATGGTTGATATTAGACTGTTGGCATATCAAGTTTCAGGTTTGCATGTTGGCTAGGAATGCTAAAATAGCTGAAATTTTAAGGTTTGACTGCTGAAAATTTAAGCTTAAGATTTCAAAGTTTAATATGCTAAAAGTTAGGATTTTGGTTGCTGGAATTTTGTGGTGAACACAAAGAATGGAAGGTAGGAAATTAGGAATAACTTCTAGTCTATCAATCTTAGAAGAAAGCATCACACCTTCTAGTTGAAAGCTCAAGTTTGTATAAAAATGTTAGGTTGATTATTATTGATGAAGATTTGAATAAAGATATATATACAGTTCTTAGAACCCTTATTCTAGTAAGAAAGAGTTCCTAATTTAAATCCTATTATGATAGAAATTCTATAAGTCTTATACAACTAGGATACTTTATCTAAAATAGAATAACATATACTATTATTTCATATCTAATAAGGAATCCTAACATAATCTAAATTTCATCCTACTTTGATGTCAACTCAATTCTCAATCCTCATTCCACCAAATTAAAGTTTATGGTTGACTAATCTTGCCTCTTTTATTTCTTTTATAAACTTTTAAGTTTTTTTGCATTAATTCTCCCTGGCTTGTCTAAAGTCGTCCTCAACTTAGAATGTGATAAATACTGATCATATAAGTCTTAGTTCAAGTTCTGAAATTCAGATTCTAAAATCCAAGTAATGTTATCAGTCTTTGATACCCTCCATCGCTTGTGACCACAATTTGTTCACCAAGAACATCCTCTATTTCCTCTTTAAGATGAGGAGTGTCTAGAATTCTTACAACTGCAATAGCAGCATGCTCATCTTGACTATGATAAATAGTTAAGTTTGCAACATTAAAGATAAAGACATTTCCACGTCACTTGGTAATTCCAAAACATTAACATTAGCTCTTATCTTCTTAATGATCTTATAAGGTCCAACATTCCATGAATGAAGTTTCTTATATTTCCCTTTTTGAAAACACTCTGGACGAATTCCAATTGTCACTATATCCCCTTTATTGAATTCCCTCAATTAACGATGTTGATCAGCATGTTCTTTATACGACAAATTGTTGGTCATTATCTTTCATCCTATCTCATCAAAGATGTCCCTTATGTGTTGTGCAAAACCTTTAGCTTCAATACTAACTCGTGTTGTTTGTGGTAAAGGAACCAGATCAATAGGCTTCCTTGGTTGAACTCTCGAGACTATCTCAAAAACTCTTACTAGTAGACCTATTTATAGAACTTGATGAATGTCCTTGAACAACCTAGAATGGTTTAGGAGAACCAAACAAACCCACAAGCAATTAGCTATAGAAAATGTTGGTAATCATTACATTTCCTACCCCCTCTACATATAACAGAAATCGTAACAAACTAGGAATATTCCCAAATAACAGAATGGCTCTTATTTAGCCACCTGTCCACTGGTCCTAGGAAGTTTATTCTTCCTTTTATGTTGGAATACTAGTCTGTACCTTCTAGACGGATTTGGTTTTTCATCATTTCTCCCCACTAAAAGAGCCACCTTGTCCTCAAGGTGGAAATTTGGGAATTGTTGTTCTATAACAGAGGCTTGCTCTTGAGAGTCTTCAAAATCAGGAAGATCTTTCCAACGAATCAATACTTCAGTTACTTTATTTGAGCATGTTCTAACGTCAAGAACCTCTGCTGGCTGAACAAGGAGTTCTAACTCTTCATTGAGGCCAAGGGGCAAAGTAGGCATATTTTGGTTATTGGACACGGCTTTCCTCAGTTGGGAGATATGAAACGTTTGGTGGATCTGGGAAATTGGAGGTAATTCTAGCTTGTAGGCCACGGTTCCCACTTTTTTGGTGATTTTGAATGGCCCATAAAAATGAGGGCTAAGCTTTTCATTTCTCTTAGTAGCTAGTGATTTGAATCTATAAGGTTGAAGCTTGATATAAACAAATTCTCCCACAAAAAAACTTATATCCCTTCTGTGACGATCAACGTGGCTTTTCATCCTATTTTTGACCTTCTCCAGATGTGAGCGAAGTTCCTCAAGTATAGCATCCCTTTCACCAAATCTTTTGTCAAGTTCCTGTACTTTAGAGTTGAGAGGAGTGTAATGTAATAGGGAAGGGGGATCCCTTCCATACAAAGCCATAAAAGGGGACATTCCAATACTCTTGTTGTAATTGGTATTAAACTAGAATTTTGCCCATGGCAGCTGCTGTGACCAAGTTTTTGGCTTGGAATATGAGAAGCATCTTAAATAATCCTTCAAGCTTCTATTAACAACTTTTGTTTGACCATCGGATTGAGGATGTTATGTAGAACTGAGATAGAGTTTGGTGCCACAAAATTTAAAGAGTTCCTTTCAAAAGTAACTTACAAAAATGGGATCCCCGTCGGACACTATTGTTTTGGGAATTCCATGTAATCGAATAATCTCCTTGATAAAAATAGCAGCCATACCCTTTGCTATGTAAGGATTATAGAGTGATATAAATGAGCATATTTTGTCAGTTGATCAACTATTACTAGGATAGAGTCCATGCCCATAACTTTAGGAAGCCTATTGATAAATCCATTGAGATATCTTCCCATACTCTTTCTGGGATTGGAAGACGTTGTAGCAGTCTAGCAGGGGCTAATGAATCGTACTTCACTCTTTGGCATATTTCACAAGATCTAACAAATTCTTTACGTGTTGCTTTCATACCCTCTTAGTAGAAAACCATAGCAATCCTTTTGTAAGTTCTAAAGAATCCTGAGTGGCCCTCAATAGGAGAAGAATGACTTACTAGTAGAATTTGTGGAATTAATGTAGATTTCTTGGATAGAACCACCCTTTCCTTATAGTGCAAGTGTCCTTGCAATAGCTTGAAGTTTGGATGATTGACAATGTCAAGTAGCAGATCCTGAGTAATAGCCTTCATCTGAGGGTCTAGCTGCAGCTCATCTTCAATTTGTTTCCATCCTCCAAATGTCAAGGTTGATAAAGGAAACAACTGCTGCTCTGATGTTTCCACCCTTGACAAGGCATCAACAGCCTTATTTTCTTTACCCGATCGATATTGGATCTCGAAGTCAAGTCCCATAAGCTTCATGACCCATTTATGTTGGTCCTCCATGGCTAACCTTTACTCCCATAAATGCTTCAAACTCCTCTGGTCTATCCAGACAATAAATCTCCTTCCAAGCAGATAATGTCTCCATTTCTTAACTGCAAAAACTACAACCATTATTTCTTTCTCATAAATAGATTTCAATTAATGTTTGACTGTAATAAGCTATGGGTCTACCGGCTTGCATTAGGACAGCTCCTAATCCCCTGCCTGACACATCAGTCTCCACAATAAATTGCTGATTGAAATCAGGCATTGCAAGAACCAATAGTAAGCTAAGTTGCTGCTTCAGAGTGTTGAAGGCATCTTCAACTTCATTGCTTAAGGAAAAAAAAACATTTTTTTTAAGCAGTGCTATGAGTGAAGCAGCTATCTTCTCATAAATCTGGACAAATCTTCGATAATATCCTGACACCCTAAGGAATCCTCTCAATTTCTTCACCATTTTATGTCAAGGCCAAGATATCATGTGCTGCACTTTGGAAGGGTCTGCAGCAACTCCCCGGTGTGATGTTATGTGTCCAAGGTACTCAATATGCTTCTGAATGAAACTGCACTTCTTCAAGTTCACTACCAGATGATGTTCTGCTATTAACTTAAATACTAAACTCAAGTGTTCATAGTGTGTTTCCCTATTGCAACTATACACCAAGATATGGTCAAAAAAACACTAGAACAAACTTTCTAAGAAAGGGTCAGAATACCTCATTCATGATTGCTTGAAAGGTGGCAGGAGCGTTCTTGAGTTCGAATGGTATAACCAAGAACTTGTAATGTCTTTTGTGTGTTCGGAAAGCTATCTTGACAAAATCGTCATTTTTGACTCGTATTTGATGATAACCAGACTTGAGATTTAGTTTGGTGAAGAGGTTGGCTCCATGAAGTTCATCCAGCAACTCATCAATCACCGATATGGGATACTTATCTGAAATGGTTAGTTCATTTAATGCCCTGTAGTCAACACGAAACCGCCATTCAACATTCTTCTTCTTGACAAGTAGAACTGAGCTTGTGAAGGGGTTGTTATTTTGCCTTATGATTCCTGCAACCATCATTTCCTTCATGATCTTCTCAATTTCAGTTATCTGGCAGTGGGGATATCTATAAGGCTGGATATTGGGTGGTTGAGCTCCATATTTTAAGGAAATAGCATGATTGTTGAACCTTTGAGGTGGTAGTCCTTGGGGTACTGTAAATATGTTATGGGCTTCTTCAAGAAGCTGCTCCAGTTGGACATCTTTTTGTGTAGATAGGGCTCGTGTTTCCTCCACTGAATTAAGTTCCACCCACCAGGCAATGCCTTCCTCCCTTGTGGTTTTGAGTACTGTCTTTAAGGTCACTTGTGTTTGAGCAAGTGCAGGGCCCCCCACAAGGCAGATAGTCTTCCTATCCTGGTGAAACTTCATTGTCAATGTTCCCTAATTTGCTTCCATGTTCCCAAAGGTGCTAAGCCAAGCCATCCCAAAAATGACATCAACGCTCCCTGGTTGAAAGGGTAGAAAGTCTTGGGTAATTGGAATACCTTGTAGTAAAAAAGACTGGTTTCTGCAAATTCCTTGGCCGCGTATATACTCCCCATTTCCAATCAATACCCCAAAACACTTGGAGTTGTCTACCTCTAGCTTCAATTTGTCAGTCATGACCCTGTAACTCCCCTTTCATCTTCATCGTGTGGTATGAAGACACTCCCACTAGCGATTGTGGCGACAGCTCAATCGTGTTTTGCTCAGCCCTTATTTCAACTGTTTTCGTTTCTTCATGCGGGAAATGTTCTCCTGCGTTTCATATTCCTCTTCATCGATGATAATAAGCAATTGAAGGTTAGGTAACTTACAGCGATGCCCTTGCTGCCATCTTTCTTCGCATTTGAAACACAACCCCAAGCTACGACGTCGCTGGATTTCGGCATCAGAGACCGCCTAACCTCCTTGTTCTCCCTCATGTTACGCACTAATGTTTCACGATGGAAGTTTCCAGAGCTTTGTTCTCTGTAATTGTTTAGTGCATGAGTGGCCACCTGCCTGGTGTTGGGCTATTGTCGTGGCACACTATCGACTACCCTCATCGTCTTTGTATTGGACCACATTTTTGGTCGAGTCACTCGGTAAGTTGCTACTCTCTCCATGGCTTTATTTTTGTCCTCCACTTCTTGAGCCACCTCCATCACTTCTAACAAATTTTTGGGTTTGAAGAGCATGACTTCTGCTCGTATCTTAGGGGTCCAACCCCACTTAAAAATACTGCGGAGGTATTTCCCCGGTACCTCTTGTAGATTGGCAGAGTACATCTCGAACATCTCCCTAAATTCTTCCACTGAGCCATCCTGCTTCAGTTCCAACAACAAATCAAACATGTCACCTACTTTTGTTGTATGGAAACGAAGAATCAAGGAATCTTGAAATTCCTTCCAGTTGTGGAGCCTGATATGATTTTTAATCCATCGATACCAGTGAAGTGCCCTTCCTTCCATGCAAACTTCGACCGATTTTACTTTGTTCTTTCAGCAATGGAGTACAATTGGAAATACTGTTTTGCCTTGAAAATCCACGCCTGTGGATCGATGCCGTCAAAGACTGGCATTTGTATCTTACGCATGGTGGTCTCGACCTTGCCTCCTGGTTCTGAAGGTGTCTTCATCCCCGACTTCTGACCACATTGCAAATTGGTCATGGCAGATGAATAGTCATCTTCTGCAGTTTTTAACATGATACGTTCCATCCTTGACATCATTCTTTGCATGTCTCGGATATCCTTCTGAGTAGAGGTAAACCTTTCCTCCAGATTGGGAACAACTTGTTTTAATCCTTCTGGGTCTTTCTCAATTCCATCTATCTTCTCCATTCTCGTAAGCGCCATACCTAATCGTTACGCGCTCTGATACCACTGATGAATATCCTTGAACAACCTAGAATGGTTTAGTAGAACCAAACAAACCCACAATCAATTAGCTATAGAAAACGATGATAATCATTACATTTCCCACCCCCTCTACATGTAACTAAAATTGTAACAAACTAGGAATATTCCCAAATAGCATAATGACTCTTATTTAGCCACCTGTCCACTGGTCCTAGGAAGTTTATTCTTCCTTTTATGTTGGATACTAGTCCGTACCTTCTAGACAGATTTGGTTTTTCATCAAAACTGTTGTATGCTAACTCTGTTATAGGGAGAATTAGGTCCCAATTTTTTGCATAGTCTCCTATTAAACATCTTATCAAGTCCCCCAAGCTTCTATTCACCATCTCCATTTGTCCATTAGTTTGGGGATGGAAAAAAACTTGAAAATTGAAGCTCTGTGTTCAATATTTTTTATAGAGTTCTCTAAAAATAACTCATAAACTTCACGTCATGATCAAGTACGATGGTTAAAGTTAATTCACGAAAGCGTACAACCTCTTTGAAGAATCATTTAGTAGTGTGGATGACATCATAAGTCATAACCAATATATTTGTAAATGGTTTCATAACGAAATCACATGGCTTCACTACAACATAGGTATCAAGAACATACATATTGCTGCTTCTTGTAGGTAAAAGCACTAACTTGCCATCATTGCTGAATTTTGACTTTGCAAATGTCCTCACATCTTTTTTATTCCTATGTTGTACTAATTGTTCATCTTCATTGAAGTCTACTTCTCTTTCATCAGCCACTGCAACACAATCTTCATCAACAACACGGATTATATCATCAAGTTTTGAACCAACAAGCTCCAAAATCCCTAGTAGTTGTTGGTTAATCTTTTCAGCTCCATGTTCTGTTATCTTAGCTTGTTGTCCTATTCTTTCAACCTATCGCACTGTTGTTTCAGCTTCTGGTTTATTTGTTTGAACTTGTTGTTTAATTGTTTCAACTTTAGGGTTTGCCAAAGAATCCACGTTTTGTTTTTCTTCATCTTTAATGCTTTGTTCATTTCCTCTACTGTCAAACTCTCCATGTCGTGATCATCTTCCATTGTCAGTCTCTCCATTTCATTAAGTATTTGAGCACCTTCTACATGTGGGCTCTAAGATTTGAATTGATCTACTAAATTTAGGGAATCAAAATCAGTACATGATTTTTCAGTAAATATTTTCCCACACATTGCATGCTGGTTATCAATAGCAGTTCCTTCTTTTTGCTTATTACCACGTTCTTTTATTCAAGATCAAGTATAGGTTGTTGGTTCGGATAGTTTTTTCTTCTGGGAGTTTTGACTTTTAGGGAATGCATGTCAAGGGTGTCTATCCTCTCCATAATTTGTTGAACATGTATTCTTATGGGAGTTGTTACATGTAAGTTTGGAGCACCTTGTAAACGAGGAGATACCCAATTTTTTTTGCAATATTCAGAAGTACTTCATCTTGTTCTAGGTTGCTAAATATTCTTTTATATGCCCTTTCATTTTGTGTCGCCATTGTAAACCAAAGCTTTAATACCAAATTGATGTAGGATAAATAGAAGACTTATTAACTAGTAGCTAAAAATCACAAAATTAGGAAATATGGCTGATATTAGGCTATTGGAATATAAAGTTCCAGGTTTGAAGTTTGGCTAGGTATGTTGAAATTTTATATTTTGTATAGTTGGAATTTTAAGGTTTGATTGTTGGAAATTTAGGCTTAGGATTTCAGGGTTTAATATGTTGGAAGATTGGATTTTGGTCGCTGGAATTTTGTGGTGAACACAAAGAATGAAAGGTAGGAAATTAGGAATCACTCCTAGAGTTTAAGAATCACTCTTAGAAGAAAGCATCACACCTTTTAGTTAAAAGCTCAAGTTTGTAGAAAAAATTTAGGTTGTTTATTATTGATGAAGATTTGAATACACATGTATATACAGTTCTTAGAACCCTTATTCTAGTAAGAAAGAGTTCCTAATTTAAATCCTATTATAATAGAAATTTTATGTCATACACAACTAGGATAATATATCTAAAATAGAATAACATATACTACCATTTCGTATCTAATAAGGAATTCTCAGACAATCTAAATTTAAGTCACTTAGTATCAACTCAATTCTCAATCTTCCTTCTACCAAATTAAAGTTTGTGGTTGACTAATCTTTCCTCCTCTGTTTCTTTTATAGACTTCAAGTTTTTTTTGCATCAATTGTACTTGTAACATGAGATTTGCATGATTTCAAATATATCTTGGTGGCTCTTTGGGATTATGAATCAGTCATCCTATGTCATGTACTAGTTTTCCAAATTCATAAGCATGCAAGCTATCTCAATCAGTTGTTTCCTTCTTGCGGTGTCCCAAATCCATAAGCATGCAAGCTATCTCAATCAGTTGTTTCCTTCTTTCTCTTTGTTGGCTTTCTTTTTCCTTTTTGATTAATTAGGCTAAAAACTTGGGATTGTGACTTAATCATCCTATGCCATCTACTAGTGTTCCAAATCCATAAGCATGCAGGCTATCTCAATCAGTTGCTTTCTTATTGCTCTTTGCTGACTTTCTTTATCTTTCTGAATTAATTAGGCTTACAACTTACTCCTTGAAAGGATACAAATATTTATAAAATACTGATGTGTTTTTTGTTGGATTTAGTTACGGGATGACTCATAGAGAAGTCCTCTTTCCCTTTCTAGATCCTATGGTTGTTGTTCAGAAAGCTT
This sequence comes from Erythroxylum brevipes, assembly GCA_027479065.1. NCBI lineage: Eukaryota > Viridiplantae > Streptophyta > Magnoliopsida > Malpighiales > Erythroxylaceae > Erythroxylum > Erythroxylum brevipes. The sequence continues at coordinate 17,362,598 of JANIHY010000006.1, read as the reverse complement.
GTCTTTGACAAGCTTTTTATCAACTATTTTTACGAAAAATTCTAACTGCCTTCTTATTCATTTTAATGCCTTTTAAATGGGCTTAGTACATGGAGTTTTGAGGAAGTAAAATAGAATAGGAATTTTCTAATGTATTCTCTTACTAAAAAATAGACTTATGAAAATAATAGATTTCCTAAATAAGATGACTACTGCCTAAATAAGACAATTACTGCAATTACTTCCTATTCATTATGATTTTTTGTGTATTTCTTTCGTAAGAATGCATATTGCATATCATTACTCCCCTTAGACAAGCAACCTTGGATATCTTGGTCGTCCTTCATCCTCTTCTTGGGATTCTACCAATTTCACCTCAGCTTCTTACATTTATGTCCTCTATATAATGCTTTATCACATTGAAGCAAAGCTCCTTTGCCCTTTGTTCCTCCAAGTGTCTTGGTTGTTCCTCCAAGTGTCTTGGTTAACTTCTTAAGAAAAAGGTGTATTTATGCTCCCAATACTGAATGCTGTCCTAGAATTTTACTTCTCTACAATTCTTCCTCCAAGATTGTTTCTGAACTGCTCTAAGCAACTGTTGCCTTAGGATTCCTCCCTAGACCAACATGGTTGCTTCTCAATTTCTTATCACAAGTGTGGGCCAATGGCAACTCCTAAATTGTTTAGTTGTTGCAATTCTGTTGCAGTCGTTCCATAGCACCAGCATGAACAGGTTGATTTATTGCTTTGTCGTGAGCTCTATGATCTGCACCAACAAGGATTGGAACTCCTATTAATCCTCCGCCGTTCCTATCTACCTTACGTTGGCTAATTCACTTGGGGTTTGAGGCTCATAGGAGGACCGAACCTTAAGTGACATTGCTTCATAAATGTCTCCCAATCCATACCCGCTTCCTCTTGCTTAACCGTGTAACATCACAACTATGTCTCTCATTTAAGATGGAATAATATCAATCCCACCTTCTCTCTCCTTCAAATGTGATGATTTTCGAAGAGTTGTTCACACTTATGGATCCAAATTAACAGATTGTCAATAAATACCATCATATGAAAGAAATTCTAATTTAGAATATTTAGGAATAGTAATCCCTCCGGCTTGCCCAATGCTTCTTTCCTCTCTTTGGTCTCTACAGGTATGGCTATTGCTCCCCACTTCATTGTTCTTACCGCGTCACTTTAGGTTTGGGTACCAAATTGCTATGTGCTTTTGTGTAAGATGTAGTCATAGGACAATGCACAAGGAAATCCTTTTTTTTCCTTGCTGGAGTTCTCCTCCTCTCGTCCTTGACAAGTTTTCTATTAATTATTTTTACGAAATTTTTTTCACTGCCTTCTTATTCATTGTAATGCCCTTTAAATGGGCTCAGTACATAGAGATTTTAGGAATTAAAACAGATTAAGGATCTGCTGACGTTTTCTCTTACTAACACAAGACTTAAAAAATTAATAGGCTTTCTAAATGAAATGATTACTGCATAAATAAGATAATACTGCAATTAATTCATAATCAAGATGATCTTGTATAGTTCTTTCCTAAGAATTCATCTTGTGTATCAAATACTTTGACCATTTATCTTCTTTAAATCTTAAGATGTCAAGGCCCTTTTCCGTGTCTTTGCCCTACTAGCTGATAATTGTTACTGGTAATTTGTTAATTGTTTAAATTATTGACATATGACATGCAAATTTACACTTAACTCTCAAATTTTTTTCCATTGAGGTTGCTTTAGTTATCGGATGGTACTCCAAATTATCTTTGTAATCAATTGTTTGTAACTTTTCCCCATTTCCTAACACTATAGGTAAATGCCAGAGTTAGGTTCAAAGAGAAATCTAAAGATCTCATCTCAATTGAGGAGGAAGTGGGGCCAATTGAAGACTACGACTCAGCTGCTGGATTTGATGGCTCTTCTAACACTTCAGGAAGTTTATATGCAGAGAAAAACGATACATCCAGCACACATGAACTTGATAGCCTTAAAAGTACCATTTCTGGTGATTTATCAGGACTTTGCCTGACTCAAATTCCTCATCTGGAGAAAGGGAATCCTTCTGATCATAACTATATTGTTCAAGGTACCAGTGCATTGATTCATGGTTGGAATTCAGACAGTTCTGCCGACCTGGCTACTATTTTCGAAGAGAACAATCATCTGAGAGGAAGCTTGGAAGGGGCTGAATCATCTATTCTAGAGCTGAAGCTGGAGGTGAGCTCCTTACAAAGTCATGCTGATCAAATAGGTTATGAAGCACAAAGACTTTCCAGGCGACTTGTTGAGGAGATTGCTTCTGGACAAGATGTAGCTAAAGAGGTTACTGTTTTGAAATCAGAGTGTTTAAAGTTGAAAGATGATCTCGAGCAAGTCAAGGTTGCCAAGTCATACCCACCTTTTACTACCAGAGAAGAAGCAATGTCAAAACCTCAAGATGTACAGCTCGAATGGCTAAAGGGGCTTCTGATCATGGAAGGTAAAATAAAAGAACTTCAAAATAAGGCATGCTTTGGATACCATGAAAGTGACTACCGATCCCTCCAGTTGGGCTTGGAGGAGTTGCTCGGCACTATGCAGAATCTCAAGCAGAGGTCTGGACTGGAAATTTCCAATTTCAACTTGGTATTTTCTGAAGGTGCAAGCATGAAGGAGATTAGAGAAGTCGATTCAAAAAATAATGGACAGTTTCTTGGAGGAACTGATCATAACAGGGACTTGCTTCAGCCAGAAGTAGACATGCTTCATTGTCTTAGCTTGCCTGACCTTGTATCTCATGAAGTTGATGCTGTATCTTCTACAGATGCTTTGAGAGGAAAAGTTTTTGAACTTATGAGGGAATTGGATGAGTCAAAAACTGAACAGGAAAGCCTTGCAAAGAAAATGGTCCAGATGGAGTGTTACTATGAAGCCCTTGTTCAGGAATTGGAGGAAAATCAAAGACGGATGTTGGCAGAGTTGCAGAATCTAAGAAATGAGCAATCCAGTTACTTGTATACCATCTCAACAACCAAGGCTGAGATGGAAACAATGCACCAAAACCTGAATGCTGAAATATTAAGATTGTCAAAAGAGAAATTGGACTTGGGTTCTCTCAATCAGGAGCTTGAAAGGAGGGCTAGCACTGCAGAATCAGCACTTAAAAGAGCCCGCTTAAATTATTCTATTGCTGTGGACCAGCTACAGAAGGACCTTCAGCTACTTTCGTTTCAGGTTTTGTCTATGTCTGAGACCAACGAAAACCTCATCAGGAAAGCTTTTGTAAATTCTTCACAACCAAGCTTCGAAGGGCACCAAGAAATCTCTGAGAGCCAGGTATCGAATTCTGGGGAACATACAGTAAAATTATCAGCAACTCCCAATCATTATGCTGGGATAAAGAAGTCACAGCTAGGTGGAGACATCTTTTTTGATGACTTGAAGAGATCACTCCATTTGCAGGAAGGGATTTACCAAAAATTTGAAGAGGAAGTTCGTGAAATGCATTCAGTGAATATGTATCTGGACGTGCTTTCAAATGCATTGCAGGAAACTTTGCTTGAAGCCGGTGATGATGTTAGACTCACAAAAGAGAGAACAATGCAGCTTATGCAGGAACTGGAGCTTTCAACTGAGTCAAACGAGTTATTGAAGCAAAAACTGAAGAAGTCCATGGATGAAGTTCATTCCCTAAATGAGCTCAAGGATATTTGCATCAAGAAATGTGATGAAGTGGCTTTGCAGAACCAGATCTTAGAATCAAATATACACCATATTACCAATGAAAATCATCTTCTTATGCAGAAGGTTGCTGACTGGGAGTCTCTGGTAATGCAATACTCAAGTTATGAGAGGAAATATGAGACTTGTGCTGAGGAGAAAACTGAATTGGCATATTTATTAGAAAAGAAGATTGTAGAACATGGTAATCTTCAGAATGAAAACATTGCTTTGAAGGAAGAGTTGATAACCGTGAAAAGTGAGTTACATGAGCTAGCTTCTGCAAAAGAAAATCTGCAGAATTGTTGCAACTTTCTTCAAAATAAATTACAGACCCTAATGGCGGCTTATGACAGAATTATCAATGAACTGCCTTGCTTGAGTGCATCTTGCAGTCAGGAAGCTCCATCCGGTGACTTGGCGTGCATTCTGTTACAATTGCAAGAGCTTCAGCATAATTCATGTAACAGGATTCTCCAGCTTGTAGAAGAGAAGAAAAATCTGGAACATGAAAGGGATATTTCCAGTGCTGCAGCCAAGTTGGAGATTGTGCAGATGAAAAAAAAGTTTGATCATGATATCAGGAGTGCAGTTGATAAATTAGATGTGTCAAATGCTTCGGTCCAGAAGCTTCAGTTAGACATTGAGGCTGTTGTCAGTAGACTTAAAGCTAGCTCTGAAGTTGAGAAAAAACACTCAGAGAAGCATGAAGAACTCTTTTCCTATCTTGATCGTCTTGAAACTGAGCTGCAAAAACTTGCTTTGAAGAATGAGGAGCTTGCTCAGGAAATTTTGGCTTTAGAGACTGTAACTTCAGAACTTGGAAGCAGTAAGATGAATGCAGCGGAAATAGCACAGAAAAACCAAGATCTGATGATGTCTTTACAGGATAAGAATGTAGAATATGCCAAGCTTGAATTGGAGTGGGAAACTTTGAAAAAATGTTCACAATCTTTGCATGATGAAAACCAAAATTTGAAGAATAAAATTGAGGAATCTTCCCAGCTTGCTTTAGATTTAACCAAATTGAAAGATAGTTGGCTATCTATGCAAGATGAAAACAAAGCTTTAGCATTGTCTTTACAGTTTAAGACTGAAGAATCTGGAAAGCTTGCATCAGAACTGAACAGATTGAAAGAAAGAATGCAAGTTCTACAAGATGAAAACCGAGTATTGATACTATCTGTGAAGGATAAAAGCATGGATTATGCCAAACTGTCCTTAGAGCTGAACAATTTGAAGGAAAGTTTATTATCTCTGCAAGATGAAAACCAAATTTTGATGGCTACTTCACGGGATAAAGCAGAAGAATCTGCCAAACTTGCATCAGAGTTGAAAATGTTGATGGAAAATGTAGAATCCCTACATGACGAAAAACAGGCTTTGACAGCTTCTTTACAGGATAAAATCAAGGAAATCACTGAGCTTACATCAGAGCTGAATAGAACAAAAGATGTTCTGCGATTTTTGCGTGTTGAAAACCAGGCGTTGATGGCATCCTCGCAGGAAAAATCTGAGGACTCTACCAAGCTGGTGTCAGAACTAAACAGTTTGAGAGAATCTCTGCAATTGTTACGTGATGAAAACCAAGCTCTTAAGGCGTCTTCACAAGATAAGACTGTGGAGTGTGGACAGCTAGAGTTAGAGTTAAAAATTGTGAAAGAACAATTAGAGACTTTGCATGAAGAGGTTGAAGATGGGAGAGACTTGATAGTTAGGCTAAAGAGTACGGTTACAGATTTGACATCACAATTAGATGAGAAGCAGTGTCAGCTACTCCACTTTGCTCAGCATGAATCTGAACTAGTTCAGCACAAGGAACTGGTATCGGACCTACAATCAGAGAATGAAAGGATTGGCCAGCTTTTGACACAGCATGAGAAATGCATTAAAAATCTTCGTGAAGAATCTTGTTCTTTGTCTGTTCTTGAAAGTTGGCTATTAGAAGTGTATCAACTCTTCATATTTTCAGATGTGCAACTCATTTTCTCAAAATGTCAGTATGAAACCAGGATCGAAGAACTTGTTCAGGAAATTCACTCCTTAGGTATTCAACTAGTTGAACTTCAGAAGAAGCATGTTGATGCAGAAATTTCTCTCAGGAGCTGTCTTTCCAGTGAAACCAAACATGCAGAGGATAATCTGAGTTTATTGACTAGCCTCAACTTTTTAAAATCGGAATTAGATGCAGCTAACAGTGAAAAGAGATTACTTATTGAGACAAACAGACTTATAAGAGCTGAGATAGAGGAATTCAAGAACAAGACTGACAATGTAGGGCTTAATCGTTCTGGGCTTCGAAGTGTGCATTTTGATGAAGTTGAAAGAATGAAAGCTATGCTTGTGAGTGATGAGGAAGAAATTGATAATTTGTTGATTTTGAGGGAAGAATCAGAAATTAAAGTTATTGTACTGAAAGGAAAATTGAATGAGCAGCAAAATTATGTTATTTCTTTAGGAGAATGTAGCGATGAGATTGTTGCATTACAGAAACAGTGCAATGAACTTACAAAACGACTTTCTGAACAGATTCTGAAGACAGAAGAGTTTAAGAATTTGTCTGTTCATCTGAAGGAGCTCAAAGATAAGGCTGACGAGGAGTATAACCATCAAAAAAGGGAAACTGAAAAGCCTCCAGTTGCCATGCAAGACTCATTGAGAATTGCATTTATCAAAGAGCAGTATGAAGGCAGATTGCAAGAACTGAAACAACAGCTTTCCATTTCCAAAAAGCATAGTGAAGAAATGCTTTGGAAATTACAAGATGCCGTTGATGAGGTAGAGAATAGGAAGAAATGTGAAGCGTCTTATTTGAAGAAAAACGAAGAACTGGGAATGAGGATCATGGAACTGGAATCTGAGTTGCAATCGATACTTTCTGAGAGGCGTGAAAAAGTGAATGCTTATGACTTGATGAAGGCTGAAATGGAATGCTCATTAATAAGCCTCGAGTGCTGTAAGGAAGAAAAGAAAAATCTTGAAACTTTGTTGCATGAATGTGAGGAGGAGAAGTCAAAACTTGCAGTTGAGCTCACATTGATAAAAAAATTGATAGAGAATTCAAAATCAACAAAAAATACTGTGGAGGACAAAAATTGTCCGTCCTGTAAAGTAGATTGCGTCCCTTCTGGTGAGGATGTTCTGAGTAATGCCCATGAGAAAAATTATGTACTCCCTTGTGATAGTCAAACTGGCGAGCCAACTCTTAAGTGTTTGGAACAAAATATTACAACAAAATTTGGAGAACCAGCAATCTCAACTTCTCCTCGTGAAGTTGACCAGTCCATAACACCTCGCAATGTCCAACTAGAGCAGGTAAGAATAACAACTCATTAAATATATTAATCCAACCTACTTCTGATTTTATTCATTGTCACTCATAGCGTTTATTACAGATCTTATTTTGGTTTATCATGATCTTGATTACTAAATCTCAATGACTAATCCTTGAGATCTTGCATTGGTAAAGGTTTAGTGACAATTAATGAATTGTGTTTCAACAATGGCACTTATTTGTCTGGCTACTTATCCACTTTTAAGATGTTTTATAACTTGACATCAAAATCAAGTTTTGGTTCATGTCCTCTAAGGCATGAAACGTTAACATTGTCTGTTCTTTTCTGTTAATTTCAAAATGGAAAGATGAAAAGTTTTGTAATGGTTCAGAATTAAGTGTAAAATACAACATAAAATGCTGAAACACAAGTAAGATACCAATTACTGCTGACTGTGACACCTCTTATTATGCTAGTTAGAAGCTATAGTTTTCGTAATGCATTGCTCATCGTTATCATATTGTGACTGTTATTATCCACAACTCTGCCGATAATTGAGCTAAATTTTTACTTTTTTGAGCACTAAAGATTAGGCAATATAGTTGTGTCTAATTCTTTTCTGTAATGGAACATGCTTTTTTTTTTAATATCTTCCAAATTTCATATTTTATTCTGAGCCTACAATGATTGTATTTCCACAATATAACAGGACTCTCTTTTATCTGGTAGCATCAACGGACCTCAAATTTCAGTTATTAGTAAGGAGAGTTTACTGCATGGTGACATGAAGCATCTTACTCTGATCAATGATCATTTCAGAGTCAAAAGTTTAAAATCTAGTATGGACCTTTTAAGCGATGAGGTATGCTTATATTTACTCTCATGGTAACTGGTACATGTTCGTACCACTTGAAAGCAGCATGTTGTTTGGCATGAGTTGGGAGATGTGGATAGCATCATAGTCATTAGTTTTACTTGTAAATTATGTGGCTAATGTCTAATCTCTTTTTTTCTTTTACGTGTAGTTGGAGAGAATGAAAAATGAAAATTCACTTCTTTCAGAAAATGATGATGATTTTGATCAAAAGTTTCCTGCTTTGCAAAGGGAGCTAATGCAGTTAGAAAAGGTAAATCAATATCTAGCCTATTTTCTTATAATAAAGTGCTGGACTGTAACCCAGTCGATTAACATTCTCCTCTACTTCCAGGCCAATGAAGAGTTAGGAAGTATGTTCCCCTTGTATAATGAATTTCCAGGGAGTGGCAGTGCATTGGAAAGGGTCCTCGCATTAGAAATTGAACTTGCTGAATCTTTGCAGGCAAAAAAGAGATCAAGCTTCCATTTTCAAAGGTATTTATTTAAAAATTAACCCTGAAAATTTCACAGAGATTCTGTATGTTGTGTTGTTCTTGAAAGCGCAAGTGACATACTTGTCCACGTACTGATCAGTCTAAAAATTTTGGTGCTTTCGTCTTCACATTTCCTTTGGCATACAAATGTTATGTATGGATACGATTTTTGAACTAAAAGAAACTATTCTGTAATTCGAGAATAGGTGTAAGTGTCATGCCTTGGTCTCTGTTCTACTTGCAAAGTGTTGTGTGCAGGATGTACAGCATGCTTGCGGATTTTGCTTCATCATTTCATGGATGCGATTGGATTCTCTCTCCCTCTCTCTCTCTCTCTCTCTCTTTGTTTGTTGTGGTTATTTGGCCATTTAAGACTTTCCTTTCTCACTTCATCCATTAAAGGAACTCTCCTAGACCTGGTACTTGCTTCATCTATTTCTCGAGGTTCCAATGTCAATGTCTCATGATCTTGGCCTTTGCAAGGTGAACTTGCTTAGTAAGACTGATAAGTTTTTGGATGCGCAAACTTTTGTTGGCAGTTTATAGGACATTATTTGCAATTGTGCCTGACTTCTGCAAGATTGATGCCATCGAAATTTTTTAGATCTTTATCTCAATTGTTTGAAATTTGTCAGTTTTCTTCTATGAAGCAATGAATGCTTCGACTTTGTGGAACTAGAGTTTCAATGCTAATTGATATGAAATTTTTTTATGCTACAGTTCTTTCTTGAAACAACATAGTGACGAGGAAGCAGTTTTTAAGAGCTTTAGAGACATCAACGAGCTGATCAAAGACATGTTGGAAACAAAGGAAAGGTATACAGCGATGGAATCTGAACTAAAAGAAATGCATGACCGCTACTCACAGCTGAGCCTTCAATTTGCGGAGGTGGAAGGTGAAAGACAGAAACTTATGATGACTCTCAAGAATGTTCGAGCATCCAGAAAGACGCAACATCTAAATCACTCCTCTTCAGCTTCTCCTGGAGACTATTCATTGTAGTCATCATGGCAACTCTAGTAATGTCTACTCTCTCTGGATAAAGTAATAGTTGCTGTATAAATTATATCGGTAGTCTGGATACTCGATTAGCAGCTCCAGTACTGCATCTGCATGTTGCAAACACTTATTGGTGGGGGCCAAAAGCTTCAAGTCAGTTCTTTCTGTAAATAAATTCCATCACCATTTGTTTGCATTACAGCATACCTTTCTGTAATCCATATACTGTATAGTAAATCAAATTCTTTAAATGACGAAATCAATTTTGTCCAGTATGATGCACTTCCCTAAACCCTAATCTATAACTGCCTGTTTTCTTTCATTTCTTCATATATATATTCATCCAAGTTTTATGGCAGCACCTACGTAGACCAGCTGCAAGTAGTTTCAAGTAGTTTCAAACGCATAAGCAGAACGAATTTGTTTACAAGAGACTCAAATCTACTCAATTAGTGTTGTGAAAAATATTTGCAGTTGAAGTTGAAAATGTTGGTGATTGATCCACTGAGAAGATACTGCAACAAAACTGGTATTGTATTCCATGATTTGGCAAATATCTATTTTATATTAACAAAAGCATATATGTGCAATCTACAACCTTAGACTAGCATTAGATTAGACAATGTCATGATACTGTCTTCTGCAAAATCAGGTGTAACCAAATTACCACCTAATGATTGGATGTCTTGTGCATTCATTGTTCTAAAAACCCAGGCAGTGAATGAAAACGCAAATCAAAGAAAACCATTCAATTCAAACCAACACTCTGGTTTAGTGTTTGCGGATTCAATTTCTACTTGAAGTTTCGTAGCAAAAGGAGTAACAAATGGAAACGATCTATCTTTGTCACGTGTGACCAACTATATGTGAATTTGAAGCATTATGCCAAACTGTGGGCTCTGCATAGAAAGCATTAAGAATTTCATATTACAACATATCAAGTATGGTCATTTCTTGTGACCACCAATAATTTTTCTCACACTTTCTTCTTTGCCTAACCTCTCTTTCGTTGGAGAGGTTTCTTCATGAAAACTGATCCCAGACTTTCGTATATTCATAAGCAAGGAACGAAGTAAAACAAAAACTTGTGGAAGAAATCTGGAGGTGGAAACAAAATGTACAACTTTGTGACAGATCCTCAAGCTTTTGGTTTCTGAATCCATTAAAGTTCCATGAACAAGTATGTTCTGAAAAGAGACACCCAAGCAAACTTATGAACCTGCAGCAACTCCCTCTATGTTGGCCTACAAGATTGAGCATGAGCACCCGTTCTTCTTGGCAGAATCATTTAACAGTTTGTCTACAAAAGAATGCATCAACTGTTAGTTTGCATGTGGATCCCATGATTCACCTTGTATTGGAACATACTCCTTGGAATACGTTTTTAAAATTGAAAATCCCATTGTTTCACTCAAAATATCTAAGCCCTACACACTTCTTATGAAAAAAGTTAAAATTGAAAATAAATCAGCATCATGACCTAAAAAATTGTCTCAATCACTATTACGAACATGTGATCAGGAAACATACGAGGAACAGTTCAACATGGCATAATTTCTCCCTTTGCAAAAAGAAGAAAGTTCTTTCAACTTCCTTTCAATTAGTTTAATTCTGAGTAGAAGTAGACAATACATTTCAAAGCTGGCATGAAATATAAGTGATTCAAGTTGGGCACAGATACAAATACATATCTAAGCATGTTTCCTTAGAGTTGTGTGGATTACCATTCTTTTTGTCTGGCATCGGAGGACGCAAAACAACATGCATGGTGATCACACCTCCTGCAAGGTCACCAACTGGAAGTCTGCAGTCAGCAACTGTCCTGTTGTTCTCCAGTACTTTTCCAGCATTTATAAGCTTAACATCATTTATCGTCTTTGGGCCATTTTCTTTGTCTGTCGAATAGAAATATCATATTAACACTAAATCAGTGGGAAAGGCTCCATCTGCTTCCATCTCTTGAAATTGAATTTCTCAAAGTGATAGAAGAATATAACACGGAGGAAATAAAGAGGAAAGATCTGTCAGGTGGCAAGATAGAAAGGTTCCCCTGGATTAGGGAAATAAAAGGAAGATAAACAGGGTAACTAGACTGAAGACAGCCAAACTAAATGGTTCTAAAACCTGCATCATAACAATTCCCTTCTTATGTTTTAAACAAGCTGGACAGACGCTTAAGAGTAATAATGCTGGAATTTCAGGTTGGGAGTTTAATTGCAGCTGCAATAGCTTTGAATTGAAAAAGCAATCGCTTCTCTAAGTCAATTGTGCTTCGATTACCAAAGCATGCAATCTGACCAAGTGCACGTTACCTTATGCTATTATTTATAATCTCCTTGGCAAAATCTCCTAAAATTTCATTGCAAATCTTAGTTGAAAAAGGTTGGAAGAGCTCCAAAGAGGGATTGGAATGCTTTTCAAGGAGCACTGTAAGAAGTTGAGGAAGCCTCAAATAAAATGAACAAGGTGAAAGATCATGGACTCAACCAGAAAAACTGAACTCCTTTCTCAGAGGCACAAGTTTCAATATGCCTGATACAGATAAATACAATTGAATTGGCTGTCGAAAAGATTTATATCCAACAATTCTTGTTTAACTTTCTGATACTCACCCAGGAGTTGATGATCAAAGTAAGCTAGAAAGTATTTACCCAACAAATTTGGCAGGTTACTCTTGATGGGTTCAGGTCAGATAGTTAATGTGTCAAGCGACTCGTAGTGTTGGCTTCAACGGATAGTATCGAATGGAAATAGGATCCTTTTTACTTTTAAAGTACTTCTCCAAAAAGGAATCAGTAGAAGACATTCAAATCATGAAGAAAGATGAAAAAACAACATTATTTACATGACAGAAAAAGGGACATAGTCGGCAGATTCCTAAATAATCCACACAAGCAATCAAAAATTAGTCGTGCCTTCTATTTATCGTTTTGATAAGTAAACCGACAGTAGACCATGAAACACGTCTGTTATAGAGCAATAAATCTAAGAAACCAAGATACAGGAAACAGAAATCTGAGAAGAGCCCTAGTATGTCACACTTAAATGGATGCAAAAGAAACAGTATCTGAAATGAGTTGCAACCTTTTGGCCATTGCGCAACAATCTTCTCTTTTAAAATTGCCACATTGGTTGCTGGGCTATACATGGATGGTCCCATATCTGTGCCATCAGATAACCTGAATCTAAGCTCAACCAAATCGTCACTTGCCATTGAAGAATCTCCTAAAGGAACAACTCAACTCAGATTTTCATTCTAATCTCCAAAAGCCATCTTCAACTCTACAAAAGATCCAATTTCAATTATTCTAAAGCCACTTGAAAAGCTTTATCAGCAAAGAGCTAAGAACTACTCTTTCGCGACACGAATCAGTCCTAAAGAAAAGAACACCAAGAACCTAGATCAGACATAGTGTCAGTCACCTCAAAATCAAAGAAAGAAACAAGTTTTTCAACGGATTTTAATGAAAAGAAGTGTTCTTTCAACCGAAGAAGTAGCTTCCCGACTACCCAGATGGCTTCATCCAAAAGCTATGCCAAGATTTATTCTTTTGACTAATGATAAGATGTAAAGAGAGCAATTCCAGGGAGATTACGGATTCGCATGATGTGGAGAAAGAGAGAGAAACCACCAAATGGGGAACTTTTCAAAGTGCTTCTCTTTGCCTGAACTGAATCTAACAGAAAAGAACTAATAATTTACCAGATAACCCTTCGTTTTCAGATTTCAATTGGGGAATATTGGTAGCCGTTAGATGCAGATCTCCACCTTTTGGCGTTGTTTACCTGCACTTGTCTTAGGTTGCACATGAATTCTTAATATTTTGCATTCAACCAAAAGACTCGATTAATTGAAAATTTAATAATACTTAAATCAACGATATAATTAAATTGTATGGAAGACCAAAACGTCAAATTTACGTGTTTTATATTTCAAGTTCATTAATTTTACATATTTATTTTCATTTATAAATTTTAGTATATTTTCAAAATTTTGTTTTTAACAAATTATATATATTTGAATAAATTTTAAATT